>VXBJ01001277.1:379078-390856 GCA_013400055.1 Nycticryphes semicollaris | reverse complement strand
TGTGAAGAATGTGGTGATCAGGAGTTATTTCCAGTGTCTATATGCAGTTGTCTTTATAAGCCCCTCCTTTGTTGTGTGTTCTGAAGAGCTGCTGCCTGTCTGTGAAGGGTAAAGGCTTTGTCCCAGCTGCTGGGTGGAGGACAGGGAGGATCTGAGCCTTCTGTTCAGATCCGATTGTTGGGAAGACACATTCCTCTTCCTAAACTCCACCACCCTGCTGGTGGCTGAAGGCTGGAAGACTTCTGTTCACTCTTGGTTGCCTTGAAGTTCTCTTTTGCCTCCCCTCCTTTCAGAGACAAACCTAAATATTTTATTTATTTATTTATATATATATATTAGAATTATGTTGAAACTTGTGAGTGCTAAAATCACATGGCAGCACTGAAGGATTCCCACATCATGTGAAGAACTAGGAAATTATTCCACTGTCTTTAGCTATGTGTACACACAAAAGATGGTTCCCATACTACTTCGAATGGAGACTCCTAATGCTTTGCATGTAGTTAGGCAGTGTATTTAATATTCTCTTAATAGTAATTGCCTTGTGTTCCATGAGCATTTTAGATGAGATCCACTGTAAAGACCTAATCATGAAAGCAATTCTGTACAACATTGTTCTACTATTCCTACTAGACCACATAAAGTTCTTTCCCCGTACGTACTTTGCCATTATGAGGTGATGGTTAAGTCTTATTGAATAGACTTTTCAGGGGTTTCTTGTTTGGATTTTTGAAGAAAAACACATTTGTTTGATCTTTTTTTAATTAAAAAAAAAAAAAAGGTTGTCTGATAGTTGATATTAGCTACTAGACCAGTAAAATAAAGGTGTCTGTATCCTAATCTGAATAAACTGTTGATGGTCTGGAATCAATTTCACAGCAGAATGACTGAACCAGACTGCATACTGTAAATGCTTTTACAGATTTCACTTACTGACAGAATTAGCTTGATGAAGTGATACGTGACTGCCTTTGTCACCTAATTTTAGAGTTCACAGGCCTGTGAAGTTTATGGTGGTAACTTTTACTCCTTACGCTGACAACAGTGGCTTTACAGGTAGAGTCTTTGTGAATGCATTTGACAGGATCAAAGGGTCCTACTGCTCAGGAAGTTGTTGAACAGTGCCCATAGTGCCTTCCGAGGGGACAAACTGAAGCAATGCAGAGGAAGGTTGGGGTATCTTGGCCACCGTAATGTGAATCCTCTGTGTGTCTGAACGAGTCGGCAGTGGATTAGGTCAAGGAAGTGCAGCAGCCTGTTATAATGGGTTTTCAAGAAATGTCTATAAATGGAGATGGTGTTTATCACCTACCTGATTTATACAGTCTACCTGGCTTATTCAAGCATTTCCAAAGAAGACTTTTAAAACTTTTAAGATAAAAAATTTGTTTTCAATTGAGAAAACAGTGTGAAAGAGAGAAATCTGGTGTGAGTTGTTTGGTTTTGTTGTGGTTTTTTGGTGTTATTTTATTTTTTTTGTTCTGTAGGAGTGTTCACAGGAGGATGGATGCTAACAACCTTCCATAAGCTTTGCAGACTTTATCAACACACATAGTAGTGACTTGAAGCTGATTGCCAAAACTTACTGTGAGTAAATGGCTGCAATTAAATGCATGTGCAGCCTTCCAAGCATCATGTGTCCCATATGCCTAAGCCTCCTAGATAAGATGAGGGTTGAACTGTGACACCTGGGTTATATATAGAAGGTGACAGTTTGCTGCTCTGGAAACACTTGGGTTGCTGCACTGTGGTTTGTGACTTTCTTGAAAGAATTGGAGGAAGAGGATAATAGCACAATTCTAAAGGGCACTGCCTCCTCTATGAAATCGCTTAATGCTACCTTTTTAAAAATAGTTTTATCAACAGCAAAACACGATTTTATCTTTCTTTCAGTGAGATGTAATGGTTCCTTGTCAGAGAATTTGAGAAAGAGATGAAGGCAAATGTCTCTTGAGTCATGTTGATATTTGGACATTTAGGAACAGCTTAGTTGAATGGAGACGGGGAGTTGTTAAAATACAGACACAGAAGGAAGGTACAAGGTTAAGGCTGTGTGCCTCCATGAGCTGTGACCATAACAAGTGAGAAAGTTGTCAAAATAGGGAAGGGCAGAATTGCCCTGTGCTTAGACAAAAAGAAAGGAGCGGGGGAAACTGAGGAAGAGAGAGAGAGAGAAGTAATGTGTGGAGCTTTTGGCAAAAGAAGCTACAGCCTCAGAACCCAACCCATGAAGGGCTGTGTTCACCCAGGATCTAAGCTACATTCAGGAATTGCCAGTGTCTCGGTACAGAGCTGAACTCTAATCAAAACCATATCTCCAGACTTCCCTACTAATGTTGGTGTCTTTGAAAACCAAACCCCAAATAAGTAATTGGACCACCCGAGTCTCTCTTTGGCTTTATTCAGAGCAATGAATAAAATAACTTTGTCTAAACAGTTTTTAATATTAAAAGCTCTCTAAAAACAAAACCACTAAGTACAAAACATGTAAAAAAACTATACTCTTTTGTTTCAGGGGAAGGACAGGGGAAGTGGAAGCCCTTCCGTTTTTGAAGGTGTGTGTTTTATTTCTTGCTGCTCAGATGCCATGGTTACAAGCACTATGGAAAACAAAGCAGTGGCACCAGGTAGACTACTGTGCTCTTTTCCAGCAGTTCTGATTTCTCTGCCCACTAGTGGGTTTCTAACAGGAAAAGGGGAGGAAATGATGCATTTCAGCAATAGAAAGGACTAGTTGCCAAAGTCTTCTAAGTTTGGCCAAAGAGCCGAATCCTCCCCATCACGCTATAGAATCATAGAATTGTCTGGGTTGGAAGGGACCTTTTAGATCATCTAGTCCAACCATCAACCTAACCCTGATAAAAAAGCCATCGCTGAACTATGTCACTAGGCACTGCGTCAATCGTACTTGAAACACCTCCAGGGATGGTGCCTCAACCACTTCCCTGAGCAGCCCATTCCAAGGCTTAATAACTCTTTCCGTGTAAAATTTTTTCCTAATACCCAATCTGAACCTCCCCTGGCTCAACTTGAGGCCGTTTCCTCTTGTCCTATTGCCTGTGACTTGGGAGAAGAGACCAATCCCCCCTTCTCTAGACCCTCCTTTCAGGGAGCTGTAGAGAGTGATAAGGTCTCCCCTCAGCCTTCTTTTCTCCAGGCTGAACCAGCCCAGCTCCCTCAGCCTCTCCTTGTAAGGCTTATTCTCCAGGTCCCCCACCAGCTTTGGTGTACTTCTCTGGACCCTCTGCAGCACCTCGATGTCTTTTTTTTTTTTTTTTTGTATATCCTTCCATGGAAAGAGATTTATGCAATGGCCATAGCTGGGCACGGCTCCACTTCTAGAAGGAATGTATTGTGAGCAACAGGTCTGGTTTGGTTTTTCATCCACACAAAATGAAGTAAAGGTGAAGGCATCACGCTTAGCCTGGAGGCTTCCCCTCAGATTGCTTTCCCAGAAGTGGTGATCTGGGATCCATGGCTAAAACCCTTACTTCTTGCTTGGCCAGGGTTACCAGCCTAAAGAGTCAGCCTCTTTGTGTATACCTGGTGTGGCATCTAACATGTTAAAGGAGGGAGGTAATGCTTGAGAATTCCCTTGGTATTGCCAGCACTGCAGGGATCCATTTTCCTGAAGCAGGCAGGCAGTGTGCTCAGGAGCATGCTATTTGGGAGGAAAAAATGCTTGAATGCATGTTACCTTTTTTCCTGATTTACATATTTTACATGACACTGATTGTTTGTTTGCATATTTCCTTTCCCATCTAGCCTCTGCCTTTTACACCTATTAATTTAATATGCATGTGTGTGGCTGAGTCAGAGTGGTCATTGCTAGGCTGACCAAGCAGAACTTGTCTCTGAAGTGCTCAGGGTTTGATGGGACTTACAAAACCTGTTTGGGTGACCAAATAAAGCCAGAAGATAGAGCATGTGCATCTGTCATTCACCCTAGATACATGAACACTTGCAATTTATGCAAAATCTTAGTGTTTCACTCAATATCTGAGTCTCATAATATTTTAGTCATAGGAGACTTCAGAACATAACTTTTGAGGAGGTTTTTCTCAGCTGAATTGGCCAGTTGATGAGTTCTTCATTAATGTAAATCTGGAGTTAATTCCAAACTGCATGACTAGAGGATGGAGGGAGAAGTGTCCAGCACAGGCTCAGTCCTGTGAGACAGAGGCCTTTGCTTGTTTTGAGTACTTACTTAATCTCATGTATAATACAAATTAAAGCACAAGAAACCACTGGCTACAGCAGTCACTCCTGTGACTGGCAGCAGAAGCTTTGATTTCAGGGAAGATTTGACAGTTTTGAGATATAAGGAAATGACCAGGCCTTACAGATTCATTCTCCCTATTAGTCTAAATGAGAGTTCTTCACTGTAGTTGCTTTCCCTTTTCCCCATGGCAATAGGAAAGCTTTTTTGTCACCTCATTTGCAACATTTCCCCTCTTGTATCTGTGCTATAAACTGATTAATTGTAACAGCTGTAAATTGGTGTGTAACTGTATAAACCCAAAAAATACATGGGCAATTTGTTGGCAGGTTCTCTTTTTATTTTGTCTTCCCTCCCCAAAAATCCCCCTTCTCCTTTCCTTGAGATGCCTTGCTAGAACTGTGCAAGAGCAAAATGTTATTGGTGGTTGTTATAACAACTGGTGCATCAGTATCATAATATTTTCATTGCATCTTTTAAAACTTTTTTTTTTTAAATAAATTTCAAGGTGTTAAAGCAAGCAGGTAGGTATTACTACTTGTCCTCCCTGGATATGCAGTCAACAGACCTTCTAGCAAAAAGTTAAGAGGCAAGAATCTAGTTGGTGGGTTTTGGTTGCTTTTTGGTGTTTGGTTTTTTTTGGGGGATTTTTTTAAAGAGGGGTAGGGGTGTAATTTATAATTTCACAAATAGAAGAGTGGTGCTTCTGGGAAGGAACGGGGGTGGGAACAGACTCCTAAGCACAGAGCATCAGGATCTTGGGGTCTGGCATTGTATTTTGAAGACTCCCTTTGTCACTGGAGTTTTGGAGCCTTGGGATGACGCTCTGGTTCAGCGTTGGCTGAAAGGATGTGAATCATTTTTCCTGCTTCCTGCAGCAATTGAAAGTGCCCTCTGTGCTGCTGTTACTGAGTCACCCTGACTGGCTGTGCTTGGTGACAGCCAGTGTAGTCACTGCTGAGGAGCCAGGTGCTGTTGATAATACACCACAGCAGAAAAGCAGCTGCCTAGACCTCTTGGTTGTCCCTGTTGTCCCCAGGACAGCGCTGCTCTGGGCAGCTGCCTGTGTGAATCCAATGTGGGAGTAGTTGTGCCCTCTGGGCCTTACAACCCTCTTTTGGAGACCAAGTACGTTCAGGATCTTCCCAAATTATGTGTTGCTTCATATAAAGCTTTCTGGGAAGTAGAAGACATCCTGGGCACTCTGTACAGGCATCCCAAAGCTCCTGAGGAATGTGTCATTGCTGGTTTGTAGGTTGCTGTTATGGACTTCACTGAGAACCTGTGCTGGGTTATTGAGAAACTGCTGGTTCAATAGACGGGTCAATGGGTGGGAGGCTTGCCGATGCTCTGAGAGTAGCAGCTACTCAGAGATTTGTTCCAGAATCCTAGATTTTGCTAAGAAGCTGCACATTCCCTCTGTCTGGACAAGGGGATTCAATTACACTTGTTTTCTGACCCGTTAACCTGTTCCTGTGAAGGACAGAAAGCTGGACCAGGCTCAGATGTGTGTAATGTAGGAGCTGCTGGTACTCTGCAGGCATCTGTTGAAGGTCTGTTGAGCAGGAAAGGAATCTCTGTGTGTGTATGTTGTTTTGGAAAAAGGCAATGTGTCGGGTAGATACCATCCATGTTGGGGGTCAGATGTGGGTAATGAAGACACTCTTGTTTTATGAAGAGTAGTCATAAACAGCAAATAGCATTTGCAGGCCCCAAAGGGGGAAATTTGCTAGAAACTTCTGCAATTTAGGCCTTGGTGAGGCATATAGGTGTTGTGAACAACTTCTCCCAGTTGGTGGAAAAGTTTGATGGGGCTGATAATGGAGTTGATGTGTCTCTTCTGGGCTCTCCCCCCTCCTCTGCTTGATCTATGTAAAAGCCTGATTGCAAAGGCTGTTACATGGTGACAGCAGAAGGGGTTTTATAGTGACTTTGTTTAGCACAGGTATGTTTTGGTGAACTCAGTTTAGGGTCAGGAGAATGGAATTGTGAAGTTTTACTAAAGTGTCTCAGCACAAACTCTGAAGCAGAGCAAGGCTTCCACAGGGGGCCACTGGAAGTTGCAGCCCATTTTGACACACATATCTGAGTTTAAATGCAGGCTCTGGGTGAAGCCTAGTAGTTTCCCTTTCCTCTCAATGGGTACATGATTTTAAGGCTACTTTAAAGTGTGCCTCTTTGGTGGTGATTTTAAATTAGGCTGCTTTACTTTGTACTTAAACGGCCCAGGAGCTCTGTGGAGTTCAGCTGAGGGTGAAGGGATCTGTGCGATTCCTGAAGCCATCTGCAAACGTATGTCTGAAGATGCCCTGGGTCTGCACTTTCCCAGATGTAAAGAAAACTACTCACCGTGCTTTCAACCTGTATTTCAGATTGACGCCAATGTAAAAACTGAAAACCCACAGATTGAGGTAATTTAATACTTAAGAAATCTAAGGCCCGAAAGAATCAGCTAATGTAATTGCTTGTATGCTGATGTTTTACTAAGTAGCTTTTGTTTGTAACCAAAGCAACTTGTATTTGCTCCTGGAAAAATATTCTGCCTCACTTGACCTGATGACATTAAGAGAAAGGAAGTTCATGGCTTCTTCCAGTGTCTAATTTCAATTTTTTTCCTTCTCTTTTCAAACAGCTTGGACCCAATATCTTGGCACTTAAGGCTCTACTTCATTGGTTTAAAAGACTTTTTGAACCTAGGGCTTCCTCAGCTGGTAAGTGAGCAATATAACATACATATATTATAACATATGCAATCAAATCACTCTCAGTCATCATCTTGTTCAGCTAAATTAAGCTTCAGGTCTCTTGCTGTAAGGTATATTTTCATATTTGAATGCTTTCTGTGCCAGCTTTGGGTTTTGTTTTGTTTTTTAACCTTCTTAAAATGCAGTGCAGTGAATTGTGCTTGCTGAAAACAATAATGAAATGCTAATGTTGTATAGGGAGCTAAAAATCCCATGGGAAGACAGAGACTATTTTCCCCCCTTTTCTTTAGCTTAGCTCATGCAGAAGCCTGAGAGGCTTAAAGTGTACAAGTTAGTGACACTATCCATTTAGATAACTAGGGACAGAGGAAATCTCTATTAAAAAAGAGTATAAATGCAACTTGGAACCAGGCATCTCATGCAAGAAAATGAAAATAAGTCTTAGGAAGCGGAGGAAGGCCAGGCTTCTGATTAAGACAGCTGGATTAGTGGATTGTTTGTACCCTTGAGTTTTCCATGTGCCTCTTCAAACCACTGTGCACATGTGTGCAGCAAGAAGACGTTCTCCTCCTGGGTCCCATCCATACTGGCTTCTGTGTTTCTGTGGTCCAAGTGAGCATGGCCCCAGCCACGGCTGGTGAGACAAACTGTGGAGAGTTTACCATACTGTGGCAAGGCTCTGGATGGCGGGATTAACCAGCATCCATGCCAGCAGAAATAAATCCTCCGTGTTTGTGAGTCGTTTCAATAACATTCTGCTAATGGCAGCACCTTGGGCAGTAAGAAGTGTAGGCTGCTCCCTGTGTTACAGACAGGAATGAACCGTCTTTTTAGCAGAAACTTCCCCTGTGGTGTCTGTGTGCATCCCCTCACCCTGCTGCTGAGAGCTGGACTGGATTTTTAGCCTTATTTTTTAAATTGGAATAGAGACCGAAACATTTATTCGGAGAGGAAAACTCTGTGAAGAGCGACACGATACTCATTAGTGAGAGATAAAGGAAGGTGGGAGTTGACTTAGACAATCTGAAAGCTCCCTCTTGCCTCCTGGCCAGAGGGGTCTAGACAAAAAGACCTGGTGCATGTTGCCAAGAGGTTAGGAGAGGGTTTGAACCAAAGTCCTCCCAGCTGACCTGGTCTAACAAGGAGCAGTTTCGCCCCTGCAACAGGTGTGAGTGAATGACATGCAAAGAGAGGGGAAAACGAGCCTTTCTTTCCATTATTCTTCAGCTACATATCAAACGAGAGTCCTCCTGCTAGTGTGCTGCTGCTCCTCTCTCCTCTTACAGGGCGGCACACTGTCAGATCAGATAGTCTGTTTGTATTACTTTGGAATGGGAAAGAATAAAGGCAGTTTCTATAAAGATGGCCCTGAAAAGGGTTCAGTGGTTTTTCATCAGAGCTGCTGGAAACCTTCCTTCTCCCTCATTGCCCTTTCCCCAGTCCCACCCCTGAAACACTCACCTCTCCCTGCCTTTGTCAGGCAAGTGTCAGATTTGACACCTTTGCAGTAAGGTACAGAAATGCAAATGGACAAATCCAGCAACACCTAATCAGAGGATGTAAACTTTCTGTGAACCTAATTTGTGGATTTAGGGGGGAGGTAAAAAAAAAAACCCAAAACCATATTGCTAGCATGCTTCTAAAATGCTTTTGACACTTTTTAAAAAAACTCTTTAATAGCAGTGCTTTGACCTGGCTTTTTCTTTCCAGCTAATACAGGCCTGGGGAAGTGCACAGGGGAAAGATCTGTTATCCCTCTGCTGTGGCTCTTCTGAACCATCCTGGCTTTGGGAGAACTTGCAGCCCCTCTGCCTGTTGCCTTCTGCAGTGGCTGGGATGGGATGTGGTGGCAGATGTGGGGGGGGCTGTGGGTGCCCACTAGCCAGGGAGGGTTACCCCAGGTGTGGAAAGTGCAACCAGCACCATATGCAGGGATGGGAAAGGGAGCAGGTAAAGGGGGAAGGGAAGCTTCACCTCCTGTTCTCCAGAGCCAGTAGAGGAAAAGTTAAGCAACACGCCTGCAATGCTGCTTAGCAGAGGTGACTTTGCTGCTAGCCCCCTGGCCCCAACCCACTGCTGAACCAAAGCTGGCACATTTACATTGACTCTCAGCTGTTTGTCACTGAGGTGTCAGGATTTGCACTTTCACAGAAGTGTTAAGAGAAGAGCCCTAACCTGGGGGTCTTTCACCTAATGGAAACCAAGCCAAGCTGCCTGAGGTGGTGGAGGGGATAGAGCGGCTGCACCAGCCCAGGATCAACCCTGGATGTCACACCTGAGGACAAGCCAGCTCAAGTGTCTGCAGCTAGTGCTGCTGGGGGCCCCAGGCTGGGCTGTGGTGTTAAGCAAACAGGCTGTGGCTTTACCTCCCTTACAGAATAAGGTGTTTTCTAGATGTTAAAAGGAAGGGGCTCAGTCTCAGTCTAGCAGGGTAATGTATTTGATGTGCAATGGTATTGTTATGTGGCCTAATTAGCATTTGGTACTTCCATGTCCAATTCTGCTTATGTGATACCTAGAGGAAGTAGCTTTATAAAAATAAACCCGGCCTTGCACTGGGGCTCTAGAGGTACAGGCTCAGTCCAAAAGGTCATTTTTTGTGTAGGGTGTTACTTTTAGTGCAAGCGTCCCAAGCTCCTCCTTCATTTACACTTCAGAATGCTAACCTCCCTCTCTAACACAGTAAGATTACTACAGAAGCTCTCCCCTCCCTCTGCTGGGCTGGTTTGTACCTTTCTCTCTTCAAACCCCCCCCCCCCCCCCAAAGATAATTTGGCACAAAAGGTGATGAGAAGCAGCAAACAAATCTGATGCCCAGTTTTCAGTAAGAACACTCACCTCAGGTGAACTAAAGAAAACTACAAAGGAGAGGTCTTACCAATATCTGAGTTTCCATTTTTATTATTCCAGAGGGTTGTTAACAAAAGAAAGTTACATGTCTAGTCCCTTGGTAGTTAAGTTGGTACCTTTCTCCCTTGTTCTGTTTGAGAACTTCCATTAAGCAACTTTACAATCCTTTTGTTTTTTCTCTTTACAATGATTATCTCTCTGAAAGCTATTAGTACAGCATAAATAACCTGGTATCTCCCAGACACAGGAACATGGGAGGTGTCAAACTTCATGCACGAGAAAGCTGAGGGTGCCCCCACAGCCCCCTAGAAACACTTTTTTTCATTGTAAAGAGTACTTCCCAAGCCCATTGCACACTATTCAACTTGGCATTCAAGAGCAAAAAAAAAACCAAACCCAAAACAACCCACCAAAACTGTAACCAACCAAAGCAACAAAAAACCCCCAAAACAACAACCCACCCCTGTGAAGTCTTGCCCTAGGAAAGGATTTGCCTAACACTCCTCAAGTTAGGACTGTAGATGCATGAGCAACACCTTCAGATGGCAGATCAAGTAGAGTAGGTTTGAGACCGGCATCCAGATAAACCAGCCCAGAATTCTGTGGCCTAAGATCAACCCTGCACCAGTATGGCCTTGCTTGCTGTGGTAACTTAAGTGTCTTCTAGTATTAAACAAAAGAAACATTTGAATTCCAGTACTTGAGCTAACAATGCTTAGTACAAGAATTAAGTGCTTGATTACCAACATTGTTTCCACACTTTTGTTAACTGTTAACAAGAGGAAACTGCATTTTTAATTTTTTTAACTGGTTAGAAGTGCATCATACTCCACAATACATGCAATCAGTTGTGAGTTCAGTATTTTTTTTTTTATTAAAGATTAAAAATAAAAAACATTTGACACCCTAATATACATAAAGTCACAATAAACTCAAATGTGCTAAAAGCAAAATGTGCATGAAGACACTCACTTCTAAAAGGCACCCTGCCACCGGCATCTCTTTACACGTTCATCTAGCTTTGCCAGGTTTCTAGTTTTCTCTCCCTTCACTGAAGGTGAGACTCTAGACGGCTACCGCGTAGTCACACCAACCCCTTTCAGGGATCTCCACTATCACTAGAACGCTTCAAAAACCCTGCCTGCAGACTCAACTCCAGCTTCTCCTGGAGTTCACCACCACGACTTAAAACGCACAAGGGCTTTTTCTTAGAATAAAATATTGAGGCCACTTATAAGGGCCAAAAGAGAAAGAGGCAGGGTTATAAAATAACTGCTGTGTACCCACCCAAGAGCTTTGCTACTGAAAAAAACCAACTCCCTCCTCCCCCCCCCCATAAAAACAACCCCTAACGTTACAAAACGCTGCACACACACACACAGATGAAATGTTAATGCATTTAGCCATTAGCCTGCCAGGGCGTGACAGCGTATGGAGTGCCATGGATGCAGTCCCCAAGCCCTGCGCTGCCAGCCACAGCCACCCAGGCCGGTGTCCCCGCAGCTGCTGGCAGGGGAGCTGGGGGGGCCCAGCCGCTCTCCTCTCCTCGCTAGGTAGGTCTGCGTCCGCTCCTGCGGCCTCCTCCGTTACCAAGGTCTCCACATGGATTTGGGTGAGCCGGGCGAAGGCAGGCCGCGCGTCTGGGACACGTCCAGTCCCTCGGTGGAGGTCTGGCCGGGCTCGGCCTCCGCCTCCTCCGTGTCGGAGCAGGTCTCTTCGCTGGGGGAAGGCGAGGGCGCCGAAGCGGGGAGAGCCAGGCTGGCGGCGGCCAAGGCCTCGCCGCCGGGCCAGGGATCTGCTAAAACGTCCGCCATCAAGTCCGGGAAGCCGCCCTCGTCGAGGGGCATGGACTCCAGCAGGTGGTTGAGCAGCTCGGCGGCCGTGGTGGCGTCGATACCGGGGCAGCCGGAGACGAAGGTGTGCACTTCGTGCATGCACTGGATGTAGCCGGCGGCGAACCGCTCGCTGGCCTCCCGCTGCAGCCGCCCGCCCTCTGCGCCGGGG
>VXBJ01001277.1:335409-378651 GCA_013400055.1 Nycticryphes semicollaris | reverse complement strand
TGTGGCGGAGCGAGGACTGAGAAAGGACTGGGGGACTGAGGAGGGGACGCGCCCCATGTCTGGAGCGCGGCCTCGACGCAGTGGGACATGTCAGTCACCTCCAGTAAAGCCCCCGGAGAAACCCCCAACCCACCGCGGTGTTGTGGGCTCAAAGCCGTGGGGAGCCCGTGGGGAGGTTGAGCGTGTCTCCGGGTCAGCCATGGGCGTGAGGCCCTTCCGAGGCCGGGATGACGGGGCCAGACGTGGGTCTGTGCTTTCTGTCCTCATTTAAATGGATGGGGAGGCCTTTCAAATCGAGCCCCTCACGCCCAGGGGGGCTGTGCTCGGGGGCGGCGGGCTGGTGTCGGGCTGTGTCGCGGCGTGGCGTCGTGCGTGGCGTCCGCTCTTGGGAAGGACGAGACCGTGCGGTGTTTCTCCAGCTTGGGGTGGGGGCTGCTGGCCTGCCCAGTGGCCGTGGGGCTCTGGGCCCGCAGGGTGGGTGGCTGAGTGCCGTCCCCCCGGCTGCTATGGCTGAAGGAGGCGGGCAGCCCTGCTTTGTGCGGGTAACTTGATGCTGATGACAGTTGGCAGCTGCAGTTCCCCCGGCCGGCGGAGGCAAATAAAAGCATCAGGGCTCGTCCCCGAGGGGAGCGACAGGTGTTCGCTCCCGCTCCTTTGTTTTTCTCCTTTTATTCTCCTCACTAACGCATGTCGTATTTTTACCGCCCGAGGAAACGGGAGACGCGTCCGCCGCTTGAGTCCCGGTACGTGTCCGGCATAGCTCCCCTCACTCCTTCATTTCACCGTTCAAAATGTGCCCAGGGAAAACCCTCGGGTTTTGGTGGTTCTGAGTTTTTATGGTGTGAGCTGGTGCACCCACGGCTGCTCAGGGAGCCCTGGGACCCACAGCACTATTGCTTTTTACTCATCTGCAGGTTGGTGTCTGACCGGTCCCCTGTGGTCCAGCGGGTGATGGCACATGCTCTGAGAGAGACCGGGGTAGCTCTTTAGTTAGTCCTGGTATTACTTAATGCTGCTTTTCATCTTCAAAGCGCCATATAAACAATATGGTAATCCATGTTTGATCAAAGAGCACACCCAGATAGAGATGTTCAGCACCATCTTCTTGTAGCCACCACAGAGGAGCTCATCAGAGATAAAGCTCACACTGGGGACATCTTGGCTGGAGACCTGAGCTCAGACCACTCTGCTTTTTGTATTACTATGGACAGGAGGTTTTATTCTTGGAAAACTGTTTCTGTTAAGTTTCTTCCTTTTATTTTAAAGCAACAATGCTTGGATTTTGGCAAAGAGTTTGCTCTGTAGGTGACAACGTTTCCTTACACCAGGCAGGAGCATCTTGGGGTGGATGATGGCATCTGTCCTTCTGCTTCTGATGCACCCAATGCCCCGTGTAACACAATGTGGAAATTGGCTAATCCCTTTCATTGATACCATTAACGCAGACGAAGCAGAAATGCTCTTTAAGCCAGGCCAGATATGAAACATTTTTGTCTTTAAGCAAGCAGAGACACCCGTGACTGCGTTTGGTGTATAGTTTATTTATTGTTAGCCTAAATAGGAGAGAAAAAAGACAATTGTTTGGGGGCAAACTACAGCAGAGTAATGGGTGTCATGGTTCTGCAGGTGCCATCTTTGTTCTGAACCAAAGCTGGACACATAAGGTCAGCAGACACGTACGTATAAAACTCCACAAATACACACATGCACATTTATAAAATGGACATTAACACACTGAATGTGTGTAATCATGTGGAAAAAGATGAGACCCAAGAGTTCATGAGCCTGTTTGCTCTTCAGAGAAAGCTTTGCTTTTCCCAACGTACACAAGCAGAGATGCTCAAACCTGGGTTTTACCCAAGAAATATGGCACCGCTGTGGCTGCAGACACAGCCCCCAAATCTGTCAGGCCTGTCTACTGCAGATGTTGTATTGGTTGTGTTTCAGAGCTAACTTAGGTTAGGGATGCTGCAGTGTTAATCTAGGAAAATGTCAAGTGAAGGAGGTCCTGAATTCACCTTGGTCATAGTTCAGATGTGTCAGGACTTGGGTGATGGAACGCAGGTGGCCACTCAACAGCAATGATTTCTCACAAGCCTCAGATCTGCATGTTTTTGAGCAGTGAGGAGCTACAGGCACAGGGTGAGGACTTCCGAATGCACAAGAGGAGGAGACTCCAGGAGCAGGCTGGCAAGTCTTGGCCAAGAATGGCCAGAGGGAGTTGGTGGTGGCCATAACATCTTATTTCTGTCCTGACTTGGTGGGTGCTGATGGTGAGGCATTATACAGGTTGCTAGTTCTTGTTCTACAGCACATCTTTCTGTATTTTCTTTGAAAAGCTGCGGGTCAAATGAGTTGACAAATGCTGGAGCCGTTTGTGCTGGGCATTAAAAATGTATGTGCCATAAATATCAGGGCATTACTAGAGCTGCTGTTCTGAAGGAGGAAGCCACTGCAGGCTATCTGCTCTAGCCTACAGGGATAATGTGACATTTTTGTGCCACTTTAAACAAGTTCTGTCACATCAGGTAAAGCAATCCATGATAACCTCATGCATTTTAATGGAAGTGTCAACTGCAATCTAATAAAAGAAAATGTTGCTTAGATGCCTTGTCTCGTACCTCAGTGCTTGTCCGTGCACGGTGGTTCCTGAAGGAGAATTCAACAAACCTATCAACTTACCCATGTCATTCTTTCCAGGTTGAACCCATCCTGCTGCTGGGGAGGTGTGTGGGCGCTGCTTTCTTCTCAAGGGAGGGCGGGAGCTTAACCTTGGTTAGAGCAGGGGGCTCCCACACATGATATAAATTACATTTTAGCTGAGGAGGAGCGTAGTTTTTGCAGAGACATGGGATTAGTGCCTCGCTGCATGTGTTCTCCTGCAAGTCTCTGTGTAGAACAGTATAAAGCAGCATATAATACCAGATTTTAATTCTTTGTAGGTCATGTATGTTCGCTGACGCAGCTGTGGTGACAGTGGCAAAGGCAACTGTGGGAGGCAATCCTGCAGCCTCAGCTACTTGCCATGTGTTATGGAGGCAAACGCTCATTCATGAGATGGGGGCGTCTGCCACGTAATGCCTCACGTGCTTCTGTTTGAGATATAAGGTGCATTTGAAAGGTCTCTGGCTCCCAGAAGAAGCTCCACAGAGACATAATGCAACTCTGGAAAGTCGTAAGGACTCCACAGGCGAGTGTGCTGCCATCCCCGTTCTTGGGCTTGAGTCAGTAGGTCACCCAGGCTCTCCGTGGATAATGTAATCAGAGCGCGGAATAAAGACATGATGAGCATGGACAAGGTCCATTGGAAATGCTTGAGTAGTTTCTTTCATAAATGGTATAACATCTGTTGTTGTCAGAGGCACAAGTTCCTGTCAAAGAGACACGTCATCCTTATAAATATTAATGGTGCATATAAATGGTGGTGGGTGTGAACTGTGGTGGATGTTAGGTTAATGGGTGAGTTGCTCCATAGGCATCAGCTGGCTGTCACCATATTGATTTCTACACTAACAAATACAAACTGTTTAGGTGGTGGAGCAAGCAAAGAGCTATCTTCCCCCTCCTCCTCTCCCTGGGGTCCCTTCACAAATGAAAAGTGTACTGTAATTAGTCTCCTGCCTTGTCTCTGATGAAAATTAGTCCCGCTCACAGAACCGAGGTGGAGGGGAGCACGCCTGGTGCTCGAAAAGCTGAGGGCTGCAGGTTATAAATGAAGGGAATGACGTAGGCTGTTAGAGAAGTTTGCAGCGTTCCCCATCAGCTTCATCCTAGTTGCCTTTAGTGCTATTGATTTCTCTGCTGGTAAAAGTAGATGTTTAACAGGAAAATCAGGTTGAATATCACAATGAGCTGCTCTTGGGCTTGAATCTGTTACTGCAAATTCCGTTTGCTGCCTTGAGCACTGAGTTTCTCTTGCACCTTCAAAAACCATAAGGCTTTTCCTATCCTTTTTTTTTTTTTATTTATCAGCAGACTTGGCAGCAGCACTCGTGTTCATCAGCTGGGGCAGAGGAGAACAGCTCATGCCAGCCACAGTGCTAAGGAGTAGTGTTCAAAAGGGTCTTATGTCCATTCAGGGAAGAGCCCCATGACTGAGTTTGTTGCTTGCGGAGGCTCGGGTTCCCCTTTGGCTGAGAGGAAGGATCCTGCTTTCTGCTATTTCAAAGGTACTCCTGGTGATACTCACATGCAACACATGCTGGGGGGCTGTGCTGGGCAAGTCGTGAGGACAGCAGAGCCTCTCCCCACGGGGGAGTGATGGGTGGGTGTTGTGCACTGCGGGGGCTGTCCCCTAGGCAAAACCCCGTGTGTCACTTCTGTTACCTTGTCGCTCCTTCCCCTCAACCCATTGGGCTCAGTAGAGAGACCCTCAGTAGAGAGATGGCTGAACTCATAGATCATTGCAAACTTCTTCAACCTGCTGTCTGTTACTGGTGGTGGTGGCAGGGTCCCATGTCCTGTGAGGTTAGAGGGACCGTTGCTTGGTGACGCTGTATTTGTGGGAGTTATTTCAGGGAGGTGAGAATAACTATCTGAAGCAAATACAGAGTTTTTGTCAGTTGGAGTGAAAAAACATTAATCTGCCAGTGATGCTTCAGGGAGCAGTTTTGTGGTGTTTCCAGGGAAGCTGCTATTAGATTTCTCTAATATTTTTGGTATTTGAAAGTTGTCCTAATTATGGGGCTGACTTCATCATAGGCTTTGTCCTGTCTTTGTAACAGTGATGTGTATGTCACTGGTCCTCCTCTGCAAGATGTCTTCGTTAGTTCCTAAATGACTTATGAGCATCCTTGGTAAAGTACATTTTCTTCAGAGAAGGTGCTGGATCCCTTAAATACGACCCCAACTAAGGGTGAAAGCTTTTTAAAGTGCCTGCCCTTCAGAGCATATTTCTCCTGGCGTGCAGTGCGTGACCAGGGAAACTCCCAGGCTGTACTTCTGGAAATGACACTCCAAGTGTGTTGACAGGACACAGGTTTTATTTTTATCAGATTAACGTGTACATAATCAGAGTCTGAACTTTGCTCGCCAGCGTTTTGTGAAACGCTCTGGAAAATGCCTGCTTTCGTAGGCTCTCAGGGGTTTGTGCTCACCTTGCAAATGGGGTATCTGCAAGTGGGGGAAAAAGCCATATGCTCTCGGGGGGATGTTTGTGAGATCCTTTTTATCAATGGCAAAATATATTCTGTGGTCAGTTGTGATAAACACTGGTCTTATCTAAATCAAAATAAGAAACGTTTTACAGCAAGAGGCCAATCCCCTTTACTTGAGGGCCCTGATACCCATTTTTGGTATTCTGTAAAAAATATTGGGTTTGACCTTACTGCAAGAGATACCTCAAATTGCACAGATGCATTTCTTGGAGGTATCCATGGACAACCTGGGACATGACCACAGTAAAAGATATTTCTGGATCTTGTCTTAACTGTGCCATGCTCCCACTCTGGCCCGGTTGTTCTTCCAAGGAGGTGACACTTTATAGCTCAGAGTCCTTTTAATGGTATGGAAAAGGACTGTTTTGGGGACTTGCTCCATTGTGCACTGTGGATGAGGATGTCTTTTAACTATGCTAAGTTTAGAGTGGATTTTAGCCTTGCTGTCCTGCACAGCTCATTTACTTGCCATATTGCTCACCTGATTTATGTTCGTGGTTGAGTCCTTTAATCCGCTGCAGAAGCTTCCTATGTCCATTTTGGTGAGGAGCTGTCATTTAGAGTGATGCATTGATAGGAGATTGCAAGAAGGCAGCTTAGCGAGCAGATTTGAAAGAGGTGATGAGTGCTGTCCTTTCCATGTGTGTTTGCCCTTCTTTCTGGAGAAGCTTAGCACAGTTTAAGAGGAGCGTGTTTTTGAGTACTTATGGACTGAGAAGTAGCTCTGGAACTTCAGCACAGAGAAATATAACCCCTACAAGGTCCTTTCTGATGTAGGCAATGCACAGTTGAACCCAATGAGTTACAGAGCAAGGGACTGCTGCTGGCTGCAAACCTGCTGCCTCCAGTTCAACTGGGAGACCAATGTGGAGCTGGCAGGTTGGTCCCAGTCAATGCCCTTTGGGCTACTTGTGGGTGTCATTAATGGGGTGGAAACATAAACATTCAAAGACATTGCAAAACACAGGTAGGCATATTCTCTCTGGATGGGGCCAGTGACTGTTACCTGCCTGGCATTCCCATTCCCAAGACTCATGAATGTGGTGCAGGATTACAACTTACAGAGGAGAATGTAATTCCTCTGCTTGGACAGCTATTTTTCTTCATGTCTTTTTACCAGTGGGACATGGAAATGCCAAATGTCTTTCTGCTGTTTTCCATGCACTGACTTTCCATCATGTGAGGCTGCTCAGTGCTTCCACTCACCTCTCAGCAACCAGGGGTGGTGATGGAAGGGACCTTCAAAGAGCTGAATTGAAGGTGCTGTGCTACCAAAACCTGTAAGAAACGATTGCTGTTCCCATGATTATGCCTGTTTCAATAGCTGCAGAGTGTTGTAGCCAGCTCATGTGACTAGACACAAATCACATAAGCAAAAAAGCTCAGGAAAGGGCAATGGAATCTCAGGAAGTCAGGAACATCATGTGGGCTCTTATTTGTGCTATGTGGGGTGACCTCAAAGAGAAAAAATGCTAGTTCATATAAAACAATTTTTTTTTTCCCTAGAGAATTAAGAATGCTTTATTCTATATTGGTGGTTGGTTTGGTTTTCTGAAGTTCTGGAGAAAGGGCAGCACTATTCGCTGCAGTGTGCCTCGTTTTATGGAGCACGTTAGGAAGGGGTTCCTTTACTTGATGAATTCAGGATCCAGTTTAACTGGCGTCTGAAATGGCTATTTTTGGAGGGAAGCCATTTTATTGGCTTCTGGGGGTTACTTGGTGTTCTCTAAACTCCAGTAAAAAATTCTTAGCACAGCTGTAGCTTCTGTGTCCTTGCAAGAAGACAAAGCAAACGCCAAGTTTGCACAAACAGGGACTTCTGAACAAAGTAGTCGGACTAGATCCACTAGAGGCTGGTGCATGTTGCTGTGTCAAATAAAAATCCCAATGATATACAGCCTAAAACTGTAATTAGAGGGCAGCTCTGAAAAACAACATAGAAACAAAAAATGCAGGCACATTTGGCACACTGTCTCAGTTACTCTTCTTGGCTTCCTTCCCTCCACCTCCTTTCAGAGGTGTGGTATGTGGTCTGCAAGGGCTGCCTGAGAGAAGAGGTGGCTTCTCCCCAGAGTTGCTGAGCTGTCTGGATTCCAGCAGGCTCATTTGACAACTGTACCATTTAAAATGTCTACGGATAAAAGTAGGGCAATGAAAGGTGGGAGCCCAGGCATTTGAAGAGCTGTTTGTCCTTGATTAAGTGTTTGGTGAGTAACAAGGAATTCAAAGAGCAAAATGTTGGGGAGCAAGGGCTCTGGGGTTGCACCTGGTGACTTCCTAAGTGCATTTGTGTCACAAGAGGCACATGCTGGAGAAGTTGCAGAAGGTGGCCCTTGCTCCAAGTCTATAAAACACCCCTGGCTTATAAGGGTGTATAGCACAAAGTATGTTAGGGATGTGGTCTCAGGCCATAGCAGGGACATTGCTGAAGCTTGGCTTTAGAGACACCTCCAGTCCCTGTTCTGCTGGCCATCTACTGTGACACCTCCCGTAGCTTTGCTCTTGGAGGCTTTCTGCCCCAGCTTTGCTAGACTTCAGGATGTGAGGAGAAATCAACTTGTCAGTCCCGCGCTTCTGTGCTTTGTGCCTGGGATGAAACCATTCACCTGCAAGATCAAGCAGTTGGCCAACACCAAACCCACAACTGCCTGGTCTTGAGCAGAGCCCACTTCCTGTCTCTAACACCTGTAATTAGAGACAAGCCCAGAAGGAGAAACAAGACTGATTCCTTGAAGGACTCATCTGGAGGATCAGGAAGGACAGAGTGGATGGCTTTGGTGCAAGCTCTGAGGTAGGCTTAAGTTGGGTGGAGTCAACCCTCAGGCTTGACCCTAGATGTCAATGTAAACAGATCCTCTGGGGACTTTCATTATGGAAAGCAAGGGCAAGACTGCAAGTCCCTACCTGTCAGTGCTTGAAATTGAAACAGCCCAGGTTGGGCAGGTAGTTCTGAGATACCTCCAGCTTGAAAAGAGCTGGAGGCTCTGAAAAGAGCATTGACCTCACGTCAACAAGAATAGAGAGCTCATTCACAGGGACCTGCAGCATAGTGGCTGGACAGTGAAACTGCTGAAGAGTGAAGGCATCAGTGGCTGTGAGTGAGAGACCAGCAAGGATAGATCAGGGGAGTGCAGGATAAAATGTGCCTCTGCTGGGCAGAGAACTGACAGGTCACAGCATCCTCTGGGAGAGAGTCCTCAGAGATGCTGATGCTGTTCCTCCTGGAGCAAGAAGTCAGGGAACATTGCCTGTGTGAGATTACCCAGCATCAGGCTGCTTCTGAGCTCCAGAAATGCTGAGTGCTGGACTGAATTTGTGCCAACAGCAAGTGCAGTAACGTCCAATTCTGGGACGCCAAGGTGTGAAGGGTTGTGAGAACATGGAGGAGGTCTGGTAGGGAGCTACCAACATGGTCAGGACCTGTGGAAGGTGGACTTGTTTAGTCTGGTCAAGAGGAGGCTGAAGGGAATCTCGCAACATCCCACAACTCCTGGAAGAGCAGTTACAGAGTTGGTGAAGTCAGGCTTTTCTCATCAGTGGCAGATAATAAACCAAGGGACAGTGGCCACTGGTTTATTATGCAGCTTGCAAGGTTCAGATCAGATACTGGGAAATCCTCTCTGCCACAGGGGTGGTATAGCACTGGGACAGATTGCCCAAAGAGATCAGGGAATCTTCCTCCTGGGTGGCTTTTGAGGCTCAGTTTGATGAAGTCAAGTGATCTGCTGTTGGGTGGTGGCCACGCTTCAAGGAGGTTTGAACTAGAGACCCCCACAGGTCCCTTCCAACAAGCATTTTGGTCACTCTGTTCGTGCTGCTAAGGTTGCCAGAGTTTTCAAGGGGAATTTCTGGACCTAGATATCTGGCAGTTTTTGTTTGACACAGTAACGCAGATCTAGATGTCTGCTCCAGCTTACTAGGGTGGCATGATCTCAATATGAAGAATATTAATTTGGGAAGTGGGGTAGATGTGGAAAGAAATCACCTTTGCCCCCTGGCCAGGTGGTGGGTGCGAGAGGAGGGAGCTGTTCTAGCAGCCTCAGATGGCTGGAATTGCATTTGAATCCACTCCGAACTTTGGAAAAGAAGCAAGGCAAAGTTTGCTGTGGCAGCAGAAGGCTTCTTGTTGTGTGTGCAGTGCTGTGTGCAGGAGACCCTGGAGCAGTAGCAAGCTGTCCTTTTGTTATGGTTTCAGCTCTTCAGCATGTGTGCAATACCAGCAGCCAGTGAGAGAGAGGAGGGGTGAGGGGGAGCTATCTTTAATATCTTTTGTGATGTACTGTGAGCTTCCAGGAGAAAGTCTTGCCATCTAGCAAGCTTTTCTGGGAGCAATGAATTATGATTCCCTGTGGCTTTGTGGCGTCTGTTGGGCCCTCTCTCTTTTGCGTCTGCACTTTATTTCTCTGCATCCCAGCCAAAGGTGATGTCCTGTTGCAGGACCTCTCACCTTGGCCCAGATTTTTCATTCGTTGGTCCATTGTTAAATTTAGCTGGAGAAGCTGAATGTTACTGGGGGAGGACTGGGGGAGGCTGAGGAAGAGGCTGAGGCCTTCAGCAGGATTGTTTCCTGAGAAAGGGAGAGGAGAGAGGAGGGGAGAGAGAAGAGGAGGGGAGTGAGAAGAGGAGGGGAGTGAGAAGAGGAGAGGAGGGGAGAGGAGAGAGGAGAGGAGAAAGGAAGGGAGGGGAGAGGAGAGGAGGGGAGAGGAGAAGAGGAAAGGAATGGGAGGGGATGGGAGGGGAGAGGAAAAAACAAGAGTCTGGGGAGCCCAGCAGTTTACCCATGTCCTCTTATCTGCAGATCTTGAACACAATCATCACAAATATGTCATCATTGCTGAAGTCATAATTACGTTCAGCATTTTTACTGTCAGCATAATTGCATGAACCATCTTTCTCTCTTGCTATGTCTTGAAATACAGCCTGTCTTATGGACTCTCTGCCAAGTTATTCAGTTTTAATGCAGTTGGAATCAGGTTTTTAAAATGCACCTCAAACATGGTAAATAGACTGAGTTCCCAGGGCCTGCCATGTTTTTGTAGATGAATGAGATCAACCGAACAAGCCAAGCGTGAAGATGTCGTGCGGTTGAGCCCTACTGAGCGGCTGTGTACTCGGTGACATGGAGCCGGCTTGGTGTCCCCTGGCTGTACTGCAAACAGCTGGTGACATTCCAGCTTTTCCAGGAAGACCTGTGAAGTTTTCACATTTCTTTCTTAAAATCCAGGCTGCCAGAAGAGGCTTCTCTAGTAAATTGCATTCCTTCAGCCTAAATATGTTTTCTCAGCACAACCTTGTCTTTGAGGGGTTAGAAATGGCACCTGGCCCTGCAGGGTGCTGCTGAGGTGACTCAGGGGGGTGGTGAGGGGCACCCACAGGAGAGCTCTTGCCCCTTGGCTGCTGGTGAGCTGTTTGGGGATGTGATTTGTCTGAACAGACAGACAACTCCCTCTGCCAGGGTAGGCCGTGGCTCAGCAGGGGGCTTTTCTGGCAGATGCTGTACAGCTCTAACTAGCCTTTGGCTGGCCTCCAGTGTTTGTTTGTTTGTTTGTTTTTCTTTCTCTGAATCATCTTAACTCCTAAGGTACAAGCAACATGTCCAGCCAACATCCTGAGCTGCCTGGTTCAGACATTACATGTGCTGTTGCTGATATAACCACCCCATAACGAAAAGCGGGATAATTCTCATCTTCCCCATTAATGCCTGTCCCCTTCCAAAATCCTTAAGGAAAAAGCTGGGTTTGTAATCCAGCTCCCCTCTTTATTTCAGACAGCCATATTGGTGTATGAAACGCATGAAGGAGCTGAGGCACAAAGGGAAAATCGTCTGGTTTGCATTCTCTCCCCACATGCTGGGATTGTGAAAGTCAGGATGGGCTGTGCTTGTGTCTGCTGGACCTGGGACACATGAGGGATGATGGTGGCCAGAGAGCAGAGGGAAGTGAGTGTGTGTGGAAGGGAGTGCTGCCCACCGGCATGTCCTTGGGGTGAGGGCAAGAGTGATCGCTTCGTGGTTACACCCTCTGGAGACTTGGGGACTCCTGTGCACGCTGTTTCCTAAAGGAGTGATAGTCTAAGGGAGATGAGGCTCCAAAGAGCACATGGCACTGCCCTTGGTTGCTCTAGTCAGTCCTCCAGCGCTCTGGCTCACTAGGGGTGACACAGGACCAGGAGGAGTTGCCTTGTCTGCCCATGAGTGCTCAAAAATCGCATCTGTTGTTGCTGGAGATGATGAGGAAAAGCAAAGCAGAGGTAACCTGCCCCTTCCAGTAGATCGTAGGGTCAGACTACATCCCTGCTTGTGAGCCATGTGCTTCTGTCAGCCACATCCTGCATCTTTTGGGAACTCTCTGGTGAAAACACAAAGTAGATGAACTTTAGACATGTGATGTGAATTCATTGCTCCTGATTTGATTGAGTGACCCTTTGCTTGCAAGTGTACCGGTGATTCTTGTGAAGCCAGATCCTCTATCAGGGCTTCCTTGCTGCTGGATTGTTTTGTTAGAGCACTAAAATTGGATGTTTCGTCTTCTGTCTTGCAGCAGCCGTCTCTTCTGTTGAATGATTTGTCAGCTGCTCTTTGACGTCCATTCTGCCATGCCTTCCCCTCTTCCAAGAGAGTCACTGCATTACAGCAGCAGTCACACCTCTGTGTACACGATGCCATTGATAAATTCCAGTCTGGCTCGAGCAGAAGTGGTCCTGAGACAGCCCTTTTGAAGGTCTGCCGTGATCTCTCCCTGCCGGCTGGCTCGAGGGTATGTTCTCTATTAATACTCCTTGATCTTTCTGCTGGTTTTGCACTGTCAAGCAGGATGTCCTTGTGGAATGCTCTGAGCAGATGGTGCATCTGGCTGGGGCTGCTTCAGGTTGATTCAGATCATATCTTAGGGAGAGCTGCTCGTTCGCACATTCCATTCCTTCCAGAGGGTTTCTGTCTGCTGCCTGGATGGCTCTCTGAGGGAACCCTCCCATTTTGGTGCCTGTTGATCTATTTTGGCTAAGCTGATTAAGCATACGCTCACTTCTGGCTGCCTTCAGATGCTCCTCACACTCCCTGCTCCTTTCCCCAGTGTGTCCCCCCAGCAAAGCAGGGGCATATTTGCAGCTTCTCTGAGGGTACGTCAGTGCAAGTAGTGGTGGTCTCAGTGGATTGGTGCCCTCAGAAGTCCAAGCAATGCCCAGATTGTCTTAGGAAGAGAAGGGTCTGAGTGTCTTCCCTGCGTACGTTGCTCCAGATGTGCACACCTGGCTATTAATACCTCTGCTACTGTCTCTGCCACAGTGCCAAATAGCAGTGGTGTTGCCAAGTTGGTGAGTTATTTGTTATGCCAGGCCCTGCCTCTGCTGTTGAAAATCCTCAAGGGATGCTAGTCCCCAGGGTCTCTGTCTGATAGAGACGTGCCAGCAGTCCCAAATACCCAGGCTGTACAGCTGATCACTTGTCACCTGCTTGTTGGTATAGCGTGGGGGAACTTTTGGCTCTCCATAGTGTTTGGATGCTGCTCTCTGTTTTGCTCTATGCTTTAGTGGTGTACCATTACAAGGATTGACACACCTGTACACACCTTTAGGCTTTAGACATGTGTAAGAGCTGTGGCCAAAGAAAACAGCCCTTTTCTGAATACAGCAAACAGAAGTTACTTGGGCTTGAGTAGGCCTATGTTTTATATATAGGACTTTTGTTCTTTAGTTTGCAAATACTGTCATCTAAATACCTCCATAGACTGGAAAAGTGGGGTGCAGAAATGACATAACTTCCCCCAAAGTCACACAGTAGACAGCTGGCAGATGTAGTAATGACCCAGCCCTTCCCACCAGAGTGCATTGCTGCTGTACTTTTCCTTCTTGACACACAGCTCATGATATTCCTTTGGGCATATCCCCTTGCCTTGTTCTTTCTTCCTTCTAGCCTGTGGGGTGGGGATGGATTGGGAAAGGCTGGGCTGCTGACCCCATCTGGAAGAAGCAGCTCCACAACTCACCCTATTTGCAACCAGCACCCCTCTTGATGATTTCAGCAGACAAGCCAGCCATTGACAGGAATGGACTTGGTTGGTAAGTTCTCACCATCTCCAGTACTAGGCTAAAAGTCCACCTTCTTCCCAGAGGTGACAAACACTGTCTTTGTCACACCTTGTGTCCACACTACTCAAACCCTTGTGTCCCAGAGCAGCGATTTCAGGATGAAACTCGGGAGGTTTCTTCTTTACAGGCTGCACGTTGCACCTGAACTTTACCATGAGTGAGGCCATCCTGGCCCATCTATCGCTACACTCCCCACCTGGAATTCACGCAATAGCAGCGTAATAAAAACCAACAGACGAGCCGGTTGCTGGGCTTGGCTTTGAAGTGGGAGCGTTTGGCAACTTGCCCCGCTCCTGTAGGGGCCCTGCTGCTTGTCTGCCTGGGCCGTGGGGTGAGCAATGCTCACCTAACCGTGGGTGCTGCACGGCCCCTGCTCCTCAGAGCTGGAGAAGTAGGTGGCCAGGTAGAAATAAAGAGACCCTGTTTGTGTTCTTGTTGCCAGACATGCTGCAGTGGAAGCTCAGGCAGCAGGGAACCCCGGCTCCCTCATGGCACTCATCCATGGGTGCTTAATAGTTTCATGGAACATTCATGGAACCACTTTGTTGAGTTTTTTACTTTCAGTTCATCCCAGTTTTTCTTGGTGAAATCTGTCTCCTGAAACTACACTAAAGGTGCACACTGGAATCAGTAGGTCCTCTTGAAATCTTCATGCATCAACTCTGGCTTTAAATTCATTATTGCCCCAAGGAAATGTGGGCAGTATCTGTCATGCCTCCCAGGGGGTTGTATTTTGGCAGCTTTACTTGTGAATCTTCTTTTATCTTGCATTTTACTGAGTCCAGCTGCACTAAATTTAGCAGTAGTTTGTGTGGACTAAGTGCTCTGTGCTGTAATTTGGCAGAATCCAGACTGCTCGGAGCAAACCTGGGCCATTTCTGTCTATTGCGTTTCATTTGCTTAACTACAACTCCACTGCATAAAAACTGGTCCCATGATGGCCTGGGCAGCGTCGGGATCTTGGCACGACTGCCTTTCACACCTGACACAGAGTGCCAAGGAGGATGGGGGAGAACCCGGTCATTCAAACAGCAATTAAAAATATCCAGGGGAAAGTTTGTGAGCTTTTGTTTGGGGTTATGTGAGATAACCTCTCTTGCACTTTCAAGGAGAAAGGGGGAAAGTACTCCCTGCCTCATGCAGCAGCGGGGAAAAGGGGCAGTGCCAGCCCAGTGGCACTGGGGAGGTGGCAAAAGGGCTGCAGATATAGGAAAATGAGTGACTCCAGCAGCATCGTGGAGGAAACCAGCAGCGGAGCTGAGGGCAGGGTCCAGCGGTCCTGCGTGTAGGTGCAGGACTGTGTTCTCCCTCAGGCGTTTGCAGGAAACCCCTCCAACTCAGCCCACAGCCAGCAGCCCCTGCTCTGCACAGAGATACCAGCCAGGGCCATGTTCACCTGCACTGCCTCACAGCAGCTCACCTGGGCTGAAATTTGGCTTTGCTCAGCTTTTAGAGGCTAAGCAAAGCCTTGGTCGCTTTTGCAGCCAGTGCTTGCAGCCAGACTGTCAGCTGTAGTTTTTGTTTCCTAGAGCTTGTTCAAGTGTGATTTCAGGGTTTCACTAGGCTTTTATGAATAACGCACTTGACTTGAAGGGAAGAAGGAAGAGATGCACCTTTGGGAGAAGAAAATACCCGTGGGCATCAATGTTTCAGTAGCTGCCTCCTGGAGAACCTGGTCTGCAGCGGTAACAAACAATCCCTCTTCCTTTTCAGAGCCCAGCGACCGCATTGAGTGGTTGCCTTAGCTGCCAGGCCATTTTGGGTTATCCTCCATGCGATATATTTACCTTTGGAGCAGTCTGGGATGCAGGGGGTATGCAGCAGCTGTTGTACCGCGGTGTTGTACAAACACAAGGCAGGTGTTAGCTGGCATCCCGTCTCTCATATGTCGAGTGCAATTGCTGGAGCTGCCACGTTTCCACCAGCTGGGTGTATTTTTGTGCATATTGTATTCCCGTAAATATAGATTGTCACACTGCACCAAAACGCTCTCCCCCTCAGGACGTTCCCCACGGGTTCCCGCTCTAGACGAGACCCTCACTGCACTCGGATACCAGCAGGGAGGTCTGGCAAACCCTGCCCACGCCAAGGCTTTCCAGAGGGCCATCCGGGCAGGCACAGGGAGCTAGACTGTGGGCTCGGCAGACTGGTTATCTCCTGTGATCCCACTTTGGAAAGGGCTGCCCGTGGTCTGAGATTTCTGACTCCCGTGCTCTGAGGCTGGGTTGTGGGGTTGCTCAGAGCAGGTTGTTCTAAGGTGGAGCCCAACCTCTACGGGGAAGTCTTCGTTGGTGGCATTCATTCCCATGCTGGTTTTTCTCATAGGTGTGATGAACATGTATGATTTTTGGCCTCCTGAAGCAGGTTTGGGGGTCGGCGATGCCAAAATTGTAGGAGGTCTTTCAAAGAGGCCAATGCGGAATTTCTCCTCCCCTGTCCTGTCTGTGCTGCATCTCCTTCAGAAGACACTTCACCTCCTTTTTTGCACATCGTTGTTCCCGTAACACAAATGAAGAAACCACCCAGAAAGCAGGTGAGGGTTCCCTGTGGGCTGAATTGTTGTAGGCAGCTGGGGAATCAAGGATGTGGTAAAGGGGTTTGTTGTGCAGACTTTGAACCAGGTCAGAATCCCAAATTCCCCTGAACTGGGTAACAGGTTGGGTGCCACTAGTCAGCACTTTGAAAGTGGCTTTTCCCCCTATGAGTAGCCACTGGTGGTGTGAGCTGAGAAGACCTTGTAGTCCCTGGGCACACGAGGTGGGATACACTCCTGCCTGGGGACAGGTCTCTGAAGGATAACATGGTGGGAGCACAAGGTGTGGCAAAATTCCTGGAGAAAATGGTCTCTGTGAGTCAAAATGGGAGTTCCTGTGTGCTGCAGGCGTCAAAGCAGACCCCGAGTGCAGGTGGGAGCCTGAGCCAGCCCCCGTGCCACAGCCAGACTCCACATGCCTCTGGTTTTCTTACTCATGCCTTAATCTTTTTATTCCCCTGGGGAAACTCATAAAAGTAATTGTAAAAGCTTTGGCAAGATGACAGGAGGAGAGGGGAAGCACGGGGGAGATCTCTGCCCCTGCTGCTCTGTCAGTGTTGCGGCTGCCCCAGGCAGAGCTGCCCCTTCCTAGAGACATCTGTGCAGGGACCTTGTGTCTGTACTCACCCACCTCCTCCCTCTTAGCTGTGCTGGCAGTTCAGGAAACCTTCCCTGAAGAGAGTGGAGACCATGGAAACAAAATACAGGCCCTCTCCACATTAGGTGTCCTCACTGATGGGCAGAGACCAGTGCTGTGGCTGTGTCACCCTGGGGTGGTGATGCACCCCCAGAGAACATCTCCTTCACTTTGAGGCTTCAGAATCACTGGAAAATGAGGTTAGGGCAACTATTTTTTTTATATCCCCCAGACAAGAGCAGTGAGCTGCTGGGTACTTGATATGTTGGAGTGATTGCTCTCTGCCTGACGAGGCAATGGGCAGCTAAGCCAGGGTGCTTAGCATCAGGAAATGCCTCATAGCACGGCAGTCTTTGAAGGCAAATGTGACCCTTTGATTGGCAGCCCTAAATCTGACCGAACTTAAAATAGGAATTTCAGCATAAGCTCTCTGAAATTCAAGTCTCCGTAATCTTAAATTTTTTTTTTGGCCTTGCTTAATTTTTATTTCAATATACAGGGATCATAATTAGGCAATTTGCAAATGAAAACCATAATAATAAAATAAAATAAGATAAAATAAGGATGGTGGTGATGGGCTGTGGAATAACAGTTCTGTGCTCTTTCCCACTTTGCTTTTCCCCTGGGCCATGAAGCAGGATGCAGTGTTAGGGGAGCTCCTGCCCTCACCTAAAGTGATTCTTATGCTTTTGTGTCATAGCAGGTATTTCAAGCAGTGGTGCAAACAGGGGAAATTTCTATCTCTAACTGGCTGTTAGAGACCAAACGCCCCTTCACCCCTACATCCCACAACTGGGAATGTCTCCAGCCAGCGGCCAAATACATCAGTCCCGCAGTAGCAGTGGGCAAAGCCTCATGCTGAGAGCTCTCCTCTGCTTCTCGCTCTTCCTCCATTTCCAGCTGCCTACAGTATTTTTGATTGCTTTCCTCAGCCAAGGCGCTTTCTGCCTCTGTACTTTACCCCAGAGATGGGATTTTTTCACTGGCCACTGAGATAGTCCTTTGTACCTGTTTGCCAAGGACCCCTGGATCAAACAGCCTCACGCTGTCAGCGCAGGACATTGGTGGCAAAGGTTTGTGTGTTTTTGTTTGATTTTAATTAGGCTGCTTCACTGCAAAATCCCTACCAGTTATACCAGCATGAAAGTGCTGGCTAAACAAAGCTGATTTTGCTTGTCTGATGTGTTGATTCCCCCGGTTGGATTTTGCTGTGGTGGGGAGTTTTGCCAGCGTAGCTGCACCAGCAGGACTGGTGAAGTGCAGGTGAGAGGAGCTGGATGCATATCAATAGATTGGCAGCCAATACACCGCATCTCCCTGTTCAGTCACTGCTGGCTCAGGGATATGAGAAGGGAGGGTGTTTGCTTCCTAAGCCAGTATTCAACATGCTGGGGGCAAGGCCTGGCCAATCCCCGCTCACATCTGGAAGCAGGAATGAGGGGTGGGCTTCCCGTCACAGGGAGCAGAGTACTCTTCAGGGGACTCACTGTATGAGTGTGTGTGGACCCATGCTCACGTGCCCATACCCCATCGTACCTTGAGGCAGAGGGTTTCCCTTGAGAAGAGTGTCCCAGAGCCAGATATTTCAGCTCCCAAGGCCTGAGCTGAGCTCTCTGTAAAACCCAGGTCCTTAAGCGTGCAAGGAGCCCTCAGACAGCATTGTGACGTGGTGTCTCGCCATGTCCCGCAGGTCTGGAAGCCCTTGGGCTGATTGGTTTTGCTACCTTGACTTGCATTCAAGCGCTTTGAGAGTCATCTGCTGTGGAGCCGCCAGTCACATTGCTGCTTCTGTTTGGGTCTGGGTCGTGCACAGACACGCAGGGGAAAGCATTCCTCCCTCCACCTCCTTATCTCCCCTGGAGGAATGCAACGTCTCCTCCATTTAATGTATACACACTATACTCTATCACTAGGAATGGCCAGGGCAAAGCAACCTTTTGAAATTACTTTCATTTTGGGGAGAGGTGGGGTGCTAAAGAGGAGCTGGTGGTTTGGAGGGTGCTGGAGAATCATGGAAATAATCAACGTTTTCATTCTTCTTGTTCCTGAAAATGGTGGTCCTTCTGCTCATGCACTGGTGAAATGTTCCTTCAAAAAAGGCAAGGCCCCTTCTCCAGAGCAAACAAGCTGCATAATCTCAAAGCCATTTCATCCTGCTTGTGAGTGCAATACATCTTTGGAAGCTCAAAATAAGGTCTCTCCCGTCTTCCCACCCGTGCCAGGTTAGCTGCCTCTGTGCTGGGTTGAGTGGCACACCAGGAGCTGATCTCTGACTCCTTCGGAAAACCTGAGAAGCCAGGACACAACAAAAAATACCACGGTAGGACTATGATGGCAGCGTGTACGGGATGATTTGCTGCTCACCATATGCTCCATTTATTTCTCTATCTGTGGCTGTTTCTCTCTGCTCTACTGCTGCAGGTTTCACCACTGCTTTGGGCTGGTGTTTCTGCCCTCAGTCTTGTTGACTTTATTGTGGAAAAACATAGGGAGGCTCTTGGAGAAGCAATTATTTTGTGTAGTGACTGTAGTCTCCTCATGTTTTGCTGCCTCCTGATCTTTTTGTTTCCCAAGTATTCTGACAGCTATTCCTTTATATGCAGTGTATAGGTGTGTACAAACATGCATGGACTTACACTTGTTTATATACATATATACACACAGAGACAGACACACATTTGGATATATATGGTGGGCCAAAGAAACTATGGTAGTTGTTGAGTTACTGCAATGTCCCTTAACATAAGCCTGTATTGCCCTCACACGTTTGTTGAGAGGCACTTTTCACATCTATTTGAAGGAATTTTAATAGGTGGCAGCAGTGTACCCATGGTGAGCCCAGAGCCCTGGCATGGCCAACCACCACCAGCTCAGCCCAGCGTCACGGGGCAGTGCAGAACCCCGGGAACTGATTTCAGCCACAGGAGTTTTGTGGCTCTAAGGAAGCCAGAGCCTGTTCCTCCTCAGACCTGTGCCTCTCTGTGAAGAGAGGCTGAAGAGGGTATCGATGAAGCTATGAAAGCACAGCTGGGACAAGGACATCTCACCTTCCAGGAGGTAGGTATTATTGTCCACTTGACTGTGATTCATGTCCCAGCTATGGAAAGACTTGGGACCTCTGGCTGGGGATGGCAGAGACACGTGGGCACTGGAGTGAGCCTGCTCTTGTTCTAAAATGTAGAGCTTGTGTACCTGCCCTCCTGACTGTTCATTTTTCTCTCTACACTTCCTCTTCGACCAATGAAAGCTACTAAAAATGGTATTTTCCATTTCTGACAGAATCTCACATAAAAGGAGAATTCTATCCTCTCGAGCTGGCAGCAGTTGGCCCATCTGAGGGGCACCTCGCAACCCATGTTTGCTCTTCTGCCGTGGGTCTTTCCTGATGCCTACCTCAAACTCTGTCCTCTCTCAGGATCCACCCTGACCGCACAAGCGGTTAAGGAGGTACATGGTGTGGAGCAGAAACCCCTGCTCGTGATGGGGCCCCATCCTGCTGGGGTCAGGCAGACGCTACCCAAAAAGCATCTTGAGACTGTTGGCCCAGTTGCCCCTTCGGGTAGAGGGAGTGTGCCCTTTGCAGGCAGATCCCTTCCCGCACAGACTTGCTTCTCGATCCCAGGAGTACTGGGGGGCTGGCTTTCTACAGGCAGCTGGAGCAGCGCCTGCCCTGCGTGTCGGGCAGGAGAGCTGTCTGCATGCTGGGCGAGGCCTCTCTGATCTGCCTGCCAGGAGCTGGATATAGACACAGACAGCTGGATGAAAGGTGAAAGGTGTGTAAAATCCCTGCCGAGGGGCTAGGATTAAAGCAGTGGAACCAAAGGTTTATGGAAGCACTTTAGGCTCCACTTGGGGTATTTCCCTCCAAAACCAGTGGGAGTTGAGAGATCATAGACTCCAACTCTGCTGGCATTTCATTTTGGAGCAGTTGTGTGGTTTTGAAGCGAATTTCCTAATTGTCCTCACTCTCTGTGCACTGTATCAGTTGGCAGCGCAGGTTTTGTGCACATAGGCTAGGTTCATTTTGGTGGAAACTAGATCAGAAGTTCTGCTCTGAGCTTGCACCAGATGTTCTCCAGCTGCAGAGGAGCATGTGGCAGTCAGAAGCAATATCTGGTCCTCTGGGCAGCTGTGAATCTCACACATGTCCAGGGGAGCCCATGTCCAGCTCTGGAGCTCCCAACACAAGAAGGTCATGGATCTATTGGAGCAAGTCTGGAGGAGGGCCACAAAGATGATGAGAGGGGTGGAGCCCCTCTCCTATGAAGACAGGCTGAGAGAATTGGGGTTGTTCATCCTGGAAAAGAGAAGGCTCTGGGGAGACCTTATAGCAACCTTCCAGTACCTAAAGGTACCTACAGGAGAGATGGGGAGGGACTCTTGATCAGGGAGTGTAGTGAAAAGAAGGAAGGGTAATGGTTTTAAGTTGAAAGAGGGTAGATGTGGATTAGATATTAGGAAGAAATTTTCCACTCTGAAGGTGGTGAGACACTGGAACAGGTTTCCCAGAGAAGCTGTGGATGCCCCATCCCTGGTGGTGCTCAAGGCCAGGCTGGATGGGGCTTTGAGCAACCTGCTTTAGTGGGAGGTGTCCCTGCCCACGGCAGGGGGGTTGGAAGTCAATGATCTTTCATGTCCTTTCCAATTCAAACCGTTCTATGATTTTGTAATATTTATTATTTAAATGTTTGGTCCAGTTGACTTAAGTCTAGCTGGAAGTAACATCCTCAAGCAGTGTAGGAGCTTCAAAACCAGCAGCTTCAGCCAACTGATCTCCTCTATCACACACGATCATTTGCTGGTGAAGATGCTGCCCTTGAGCTTATGTGGCCTTGAGTCCTTAGTGAGTAGTGGCCTTAAGTGGGTGTTGAAGTTTAGCTCTCTAGGGACCAGAGGTCATCACAGTTGTGTCCCACACCTACAACAGCAGCATGGCCTGCACTGAAGCGTTTGCAGGCTCCACTCTGCCAGGGCAAAGGCTAAGTATTCCCCCTTTGCAGTAGGATCAGCACAGGCCATCAGCAAATTTATGTTTTATGCATTAGGTGTTTCAGGGAATAGCCAAAGAGGCTTTCTTCCCCCACCTCTGTCTGCTGGGACCTCCATCAGGACAGATGCTGGGGTTTCCCTGGGGTTGCTGTGATCTGGAAAGTAGTTGTTGTTGTCCTGAGATCCCTTGGGAGGGCCCTGCTACCCTCTCCTGTTGTAAAGGCACCTCTGCTGGTGCTTTTATGCTTGTAAGCGTTTTGTTGGGAGGTGAGGTGTGCCAGCCTGCCTCACTGCCGGCAGCACCACTGGCTGGTGTGCTCAGCTGCTGGGCACTGTGCTCTGGCTCTGCTGAAGCCTGGCTCAGCCACCTGACCAGGAGCTGTGCTGTGCCAAGGAGTATCCCCAGGAGCATCTCCAAGTTCAGTGCCTTTGGGCTCTGTCCTTCAGCTACCACTGACCTGGGTATGGCGATACAACCGGCTGATGCAGTGCTCAGAGCAGTGTCAGTTTCCCTGCAGCTGGCAGAAAAACAGCTGGAACAGACAACAGCTCTTTTCAGGCTTAATGCCAAGGCTTCCCTGCTCCTTCTTGCTCGTCTGCAGGTATCACCTCAACTCACACGCTTCCCCAATGAATCACTAGTGACTGGAGTGACCAGGCACCATGTCCAGCTGGAAGGGCCAGAAATGCTGAGCAGAGCCTGCTGCTCTGATATGGACATCACCTCCCAGCCTGTTGATAAGGAGCCAGGGCTGGAAAAAATTCCTCACAAAAGAAACAAAGGGTCACTCTGTAAAAAACAAGGCATCTTCCATCCACAAGCTAATCTTCCCAAGCACAGCTTCATGCTTTCATGTTACCTTTATTGTCAGAACCAATGTTGTCTGGTCTGGTGGGGGACATGCACTTCAGCCAGCAGGGTGACTTCAGACAGGACCGGTGCTGTGCATCCTGCGAGCTGGGTAGTTTTGATCAGGTAGCAAGACCTGGGCTGACCATACCATTGCCAAGATAAGGGCAGATGCCAGTGTGGTGGGGAGTGTGGATCAGAGAAGGCTGAGAGCAGCGGGAAGGGTGGGCCAGTGTCGAGAAGGCTCCAGTGGTAGCAAGGGTATGTTTGTATGGAGGGATTTTGAAGAGGTGGGTGCTGGAGTTAGGAAGACAGTGAAGTGATTCATATGACGGTTGGAGAGGTGCTTTTCAAGTCCTGCCTCATCTCTTTAATCTGTGCAATCCCTGGCATATTGCTAGTGCTTTTCATCTAGAGATCTCTGAGATGAAGGCAATCATCCCCCCTCCCAGGTAGGAGACTGGAAAAAGTCATGTGTGGAGCAAGTGGAGGTGAGAGTTGGGCTTAGAACAAGATCAGCTATCTTGTGGGACCATGCTTAGCTGCTGCCCCACACTAGGCTACTGTAACTGTGTCTGCTCTGAAAAACCACAGAGACATTGACACTGAGTCCAAAGCTGTGGGTGAGATAAGCTGCACTGGTAGGCTCAGTGCTTTCCACTTGGGTCTGTGTTGGAAAGTGTTCTCTGCTCATGGGTTCTTATGGACAAGGGAGGACAAAGCCTTGGACAGCCACAGAGGTCTTCTAATAGATGTGTGTTCATGTGCACAGCATCAAAACATGGGAACCACCGGGAGGCATTGGTCTCCTTTTCCCCAGAGGATTTTGACAGCAATGTGTCTGGTTTGGAGAACCTGTCTGTCCAGGTGTTGCTTTTATTGTGTTCAATGGTCTGGACGGTTCTTCCATCACACCTATCAAAATAACATCTCAGCATTTTTCAGGAGAGCATGAGGTGATGTGGTTGCTATCCCATGTGGATTGCTTGTTCTCACAGCCTCTCCAGTGGGAAGAATGCGTATCTCAAAGTGCTTGGCTTTGTACTTTGATACTCACGTAGGCTAGCTCGGGTGGGGCAGGGGGCAGAGAGGTTTGAGGTTTTGTGGTTGTTACTGAGCAGTTCTTCCCACAGCCCCAGTGGAACCCAGGTGAAGTCCCAGCTCCTGCACAGGGATGCTCTGCCGTTGCTGTGGGAGCTCCTCTGTCCCAAGAAGCTCTGCCGTGGCTCTCCTGGCTCACTTCAGCATCCTGCCTAACATCTGCTCTTCTAAGCTGTGTGGAAATGCTTATTTCTCTCCTTTTCCCTTCTCAGTCCGTAGGAGGTAGACAGAAACAGTTTGAGCAGTAGCAGATGCCATGACCACGTGCAGAGTTTGCTGGGGGAAACCTAAGCTGTTTGCTAAGCTCAGTTTTGCTTGTGGGTTGTGCTGCAGAAGATTACCTGCTCCCTGGCAGGATCCACACTCCATCTGGCTGTCCAGAACAAAAAAGAGTGGCTTCCGGAGCCACTCTGAGGTATTTCTCACCTTGTAGTTTCGTAGTTGTGTAGGACTTGCCTTCTGACTTTACAGTTTTTTATCTGAAAAACATTTTTACTGTAGCAGCCAGAGTGAAGGGTGAGGGACGTAGAGGGGCAGGGAGGTGATTCTGGCAGAGTTTGCTTCATTCCCTTCAGCGGCCACCAAAAGTGATGCTCCTGGCCCAGAACTGTATGAACTTCACCTCCCTTTGGGAATGTGTCTCCTGGTGAGCACTGGGGCTTTGGAAAGCACTAACATCTCAGCTAAAGGCAGGGGAGTGGCAGTGTGCTGTCTTGGGGGTCAGCACTGTGGGGCTGTGACAGATGGCTCCTCAGGGGCCAGCCAGGTCCCCGGATAATCCCGTTAGGGTGTTGTGCAAAGCCCAGCTGCTGGTGGCCGGGCTGTGAGAGCAAGCGGGGTGCCAACGGAGCCTGGGCAGGAGGGTAAAGCAGACATCACTCCAGGACTGTGGAAATGCCTGTGTGGTTTGTGTAAAGCCCTATTTCCTACAGCTGACTGAGCCCTGTGCTTTTGAATACACACGGGGTGCCAAGAGCCTGCAAGAGCTGTTGTGAATGTCCCTATCAACAGAGGATAGAAGCGAAGAGACGAGAGGTTCGTTAGACAGCTGTGAAAGGCAGCAAACTGGCTCCTTATGGCACAGGACAGCATTTCTGACAGGGTAGCAAGACCAGCCAAGGGGTTCCTCCTCTCTGCAAACAACTTTACAGATGAACTATGTAGGCCTGGTATATAGAGAATGATTCAGGGCTGTGGGTTTCATACCAAGTTGCGTAGTTATGCCAATTTAAGTGAGAAGTCATCCTTCAGGAGACTTCTCTGCATGAGTGTTCTCCAGGACAAGGGGTGCTGGGCAGGGGCAGGTGGAGAGAGGAGAGGAACTCCTAGTGAAGGAAGGGATAGCTCAGCAGTGGTTTCTTCATCCTTCCTCTTACCCCACCAAAAGCATTCTCTGCTGAATGGCTTTCCTACAGCCACGAAGTTTCTGCCCTGTTTCCCCTGGCCTCCTTGGGAAGGAGACCCTGGAGAGGAGGCGTTGTTCCCAGCTCTCCTCAAGGGCATTTGCTGTTTGTCAGAGCAAGTAGGGACAGTCCTGCAGCCCCAAAGAGGAGCCCCTTTGAGCTTTTGCTAGAGGACCAGAACCCTCTGTGGCAGCAAATGTGGGATCGATTGAAGAGCTCTGTTTGCTTGGTGGTGTTAGCCATAGAACAAACACTTGATGAAATTGTTCTAACATGCTTTTTAACTCCAAATGTTCAGTAGGATTTGTGACACCCAACGCGGTGGCCATAGGAGAGTCTCAGAAGCAGAGCAAGTTCCCAGGCTCTGGTAGGTCTTGCAGTGATGCCTCAGGCAGCAAGCCACGTTCTCACCAGGGCTGCAATTTATAAATGAAACATCTCAGCAGTGCAGATCAGATCCAGGGCTGGCTACAGCTTCTGCTGTGTTATTCATGAGTATGTGAAAGCTCTGAAAAATGTGACAGGCTTTGGGTTAGGTTCTCAGCACAACATGACTTCTCATAAAATGAAATATGAGTGTGTCCCTGTTAAGACAGAAATGTATACACTGGAAGCTGTGGGATAATGGCATATATAAAGGGAATGTGAAGTCTGTGGTGCTCTGCTGTGGGCGGGTTTGTTTTTGCTTCCCTCCCCAAAAGAGCACTTGGCTAGCGAGCTACAAGCACTTTCAGCTGTGGCAGTGTGGTTCAAATCAGTTTCAAAATGTTTTGCCCCAGAACTGCTTTTGCATGGGGTTTTGCAAGATCGCTTGCTTTGTGAGAGTGGAGGACCAGGAGCCCCTCCACAGCTCCCGGGGAGGTCACACAGGCAACCTGGAGTCTCCTCTTTGCCAAAGTGAGCACTCAGTGAAGAGGTAGCTGGAAATTTGGCGCTTGTTCCCTTATTAAGCAGTGTACTCAGCCCTCTCAGGTAATGATCCACAGGGGCTCAGCACCACTCCTAAAGCCCTGAAGCATTTTGGCCTGGTTGCTCTGGGTGACTGGGACTGTGTGGGTCAGAAAGAGGTTGCTCCAGTGCCCTCAGGATGGGAGGCGGAGTAAGGGAAAAGGCTGGGATGCTTGGAGGCCTGGAGGGTTGTGTGTGTCTGGGAGAACACAACATGGCAGGGCCGTAAGTCCTCTTATATGCTCATAGACCTCTGTTCTTTCCTAATGGGAAAGGATTTGGTCTAATTTTCTGAGAAGAAAAAGGGAGTTCTCCTGTTGATTTCCATGAGAGCTGGTCTGGGAGTGCGTTTATATAAAGGGAGCTGCTATGCATGAGGGTATTTTGTCCACTTGGGCTTTCATTACAATATAAATCTGTAATTGCTTTGTGTTTAAGGCACGTGGATGTCCTGAGCCCCAGGTCCAGCCTCCCCTACATCCCCATGTACATAGCAACTGGCCTCTGCCTTTTAGTGTTCTGTTCGCAACTATGCGCCTGGAACAGGACTTTGGCAGGGGACAAAGCCCAGATCTGCACCAGGCTGTCCCAGCATGGCATGTGCTGGGTGAGATGTGATGTGTCTTGTGACCGCTTCTAGCAAACAGGTCTGTCTGGCCATGCCCATGCTGAGGAATCTGGTCTGGGTGCTTGTTTTGGCTGTTTCCATCCTGTGTATCAGGTGAAGACCTGGGTGTGCAGCATCCTTGCTCTCTGCGCCTCCAAACCCCCGGTACCTCGGGCATGGGGTCCCAGGTGGGAACAGTGGAGCAGTCTTGAAGGTGCTGGGGGACCAAGCCCTGTGCTGTGCTGTGGCACCCCTGGCAGCCAAGAGAGGCAGCTGCTGCAGATGTGAAAATCACAGAATCACAGAATCTTAGTGGTTGGAAGGGACCTTTGAGATCATCGAGTCCAACCACATGAAAAAACAAAAAAACAAAAACAAAACAAAACAAAAAAAACCCCAAAAACACAACAAAAAAAAAACCCCACACAAAAACAAACAAACAAAACCAAAAAAGCCACCCACCAACTAAACCTCACACCCACACCCCCACGCACAACACCCCACCACAAACCAATAATCTTGACCACTAGAGCATGCCCTGAAGAGCCACGTCTATACGTTTCTTAGATACCTCCAGGGATGTCGACTCCACCACCTCCCTGGGCAGGCTGTTCCAGTGCCTGACCACTCTTTCAGTAAAGTAATTCTTCCTAATATCTAATCTAAACCTCCCCTGCCGCAGCTTCATACCATTTCCTCTGGTCCTGTCGTTATTCCCTTGGGAGAAGAGGCCAATCCCTGCCTCTCTACAGTTTCCTTTCAGGTAGTTGTAGAGGGCAATAAGGTCTCCCCTCAGCCTCCTCTTCTCCAAACTAAACATGCCCAGTTCCCTCAGCCTCTCCTCGTAGGACTTGTTCTCCAGACCCCTCACCATCTTGGTGGCTCTCCTCTGGACACGCTCCAGCACTTCAATCTCCTTCCAGTAGTGAGGGGCCCAGAACTGAACACAGTACTCGAGGTGAGGCATCCATATGGATCCTGCTGCTGAGTCCGAGCGAGTGTTGACGATGCAGCTTCAAACACCAATTTGCGAGGGCAGTGCTGTCTATTCTGCCTCAGCCAGAGCTGACAGAGCTTCCCCATGCCTTCTTTTTCCTGGGGAGAAGATGGCCATAGCTGGCAATGCGTTGGTTTTTTTTGTTTTCAGGGGAGAGGTGCCTATGTTGAAGAGCAAAATATCATTGCTTTTGTACAGTCCTGGTTTTGGTAAAAGCGGATGGGTTTGAAGTAAATACAGAGTTCCTTTGTCAAGCACACGTAATAGCTGCAGTTCATGTATGTGAAGTGCTATGAGTAACCTTCTGCCTTTCTGAAGTAATGTTTTCTTTACTGAAAACTAGTGACTCGCAACAGATTCCTGCAGCATTAGTTGGATACGTGACAGGGAGATCGTGTAAAAGGTCACCATCGGTTTGAAGTGAAGGCAATGAGAAGTGAGTGTCTTGTACTAAAACTGTTCCTGGAGATTGTTGGCCAAGTATTGCAGTCTCCCTTTTCTATTTTTAAAACTCTCTCACCAGCTGTGATGTGACCCTTCCCTCCACACCCACAACAGAAAAGAACCTTACTGATCAGAAACAGGAAATAATAAAACTCACTAACCACGAAGTATTTTCAAACGCACAAAGTAAACAAGAAGAAATGGTGAGAAATACATGTTTCCCACTGATCTCTTTTCAGCACAGTAACCATAGCCGATAATTATAGTCACTGGGGATTTACAGCTTTAAGGTGGAAAGTATGTTTTTAAGTTGATGCTGTCAAATCATAGCAAAATATTTTCATTGCAGCCTCTCCCTGCATAACAATAAGGTGGCCACAAGTGCCATGAGATGCATTACTGACACCATCTAGAAGTAAAGGAAAACTTGAGGCTCCATCTGCTCCTCTTGCCTGCCCCGCTGGTGTGCTGGGCAACACAGAACCTCCACTGAGGTTCCTCTGGTGGGTGCAGCCATGCGGGCTTGTGTGGCATGGGGGCTTTATCTAAGCTCAGCAATACGCATGATGATAAACTGGGAAGGTCTTTAATGCCTTTCTTCTTCCAGGATTTTGCTGTTTGCTTTGCCTGAATGATTTCCCTGCCTGTGAGTATTCTGTGTGCTCGTGGTGGCCCCAGTTCCCACCCTCATCTGGATTTTTGTGATGGGACGATTTGAATGTGTCTTCTGTGTTGGTGGTCACTCCAGAGGTTCCCATCAGTGAAGGAGGATGTCCTAATTTTCAGGCAGAGGGTTGAAAAGGAGGTTGTGGTAAGATCTGTACAATTCTATGTCTTTACCTGCATTCTGACCCCAGGGCTGAAGAAATCTGCCTTGCCTCCATGCAGCCATTTGTAGGCCGGTTGTTTCTCTTACCACCCTTATGCCGCTGCACCTCGTGGCTTTTCAAGAGGGCTGGATGAAAGGGAGAGCTTCACAGAAAAAAAGATGCTAAACCCAGAGGTGATGGTTTTCACTCCTTCGGCACATCATCAAATAGATCTCGCTGCATAATGAGCCCCTCTGAACTGTGGGTCTATTAATTAGTATGCGCAGTGTTTGTTTAAGAGCTCTTGCTCTTTTATTTTAACTGTGAAGAACTTTTAACTACCTTTGAGATGAAAAACCGGGACCAAATGTTGTCAACAAGCTGAGCAGGTTTGTCTCAGTCTCCCTGGTCCAATTTGCAGGGAGTTTTACCTTCTGCCCTTTAGATTCTCTCTGCAATTCCTCTACAAGTAAAAGCTAAAGCATTGATCCAAGCTAATAAACCCAACTACTGATTTCTATCATAACTTTTTAAGTGTTACTGTGATCTAGGTGATCCTCTGTGTGTGTGTGTGTTGTGCTTTTTCTACAAAGCATCAGGGGCACAACCCAAACCGAGTTTAGGAAAAAACATTTGTGAAAGAAGGAAACAAAAGCAGATCCCCAGTTATTGTTTATTCAGAGCAGACAGGACAAAGCTGGGAGAGATATCAGTTGTTATCTTCCAAAAGTTTATTTAGAACTTTTAGTTACAAACAAACAAAACCCAACCAAACAAAAATCCCTAAATGTAACTATATGTAAAGTACATATTTACACGTAGCTCACTCTTTTAAGAGTCATGTCAGGATGTCCAGGTGGCTGGAAGCAGCACAGCCAGAGTGAGCAATCTAGAGAGCATTTCTAAACAGCTCAAAAAGTCCAAACCAAGTCTCTCTCTTTCTCTCTCTTTTTCTAACCACTGCAGCGGTTTTACAGGAATCAGAACCAGAATCTCCTACAGCTGCACAGGGATAATAATAAAAATAAAAAGCAGAAGATATTGGCTGTTTACCCCTTTATCCAACCAAGTGATCTCAGTGACTTTCGTGGGATCTGAGAGGTAAGCTTGATGCCAGAGAGGGTCGTTCCTTGTTGTCTTGTATTTTTGTTAATAGGAAGATAATTATTTTAAGAATTAAAAACAAGAAAGCTAAATAGTTAATATACACTAAAGAGCATGGGAGGAGTCTACACAATAATTTAGATGTATTAAATAAATAAAAAATAATAGCAGCCTTCTACAATGCAGGCTACACATAGGTTTACTTCGGCTTGAAGTACCCTGGTCTTTAGTACACCTACAGGAGCAGACTTGCTCCACAAGTGTTTTAAAGAAACATATCTATAAGATACATATGTAAGAGTGTCTAAGGTTAGGGTAAGCATTTTAAAAACACACTTTACCACGGTCTCCACATATCTAATGACCCCATTCTAGGGCTGTTATGGGAAAAATTTGGCTGCAGGACCTGTCTGGGAGGCGCAGCATCACCCTGGCTGAAAACTGACAGCGATGGCAGCTGAAAGGAATTTTTCGAAACCTGCTTGTTCTCCACTGGGTAGAAACGCTCCTGTGGTGGGTTTGTGCCCCGAGTGCTCCCCTTCTGGCTCAGGGGGCTTTTTGACGTCAAGAGAGGCTGCTGAGATGGGCTTGAAGACCTCAGTGCTGCTTTGCAGGTGTCTTCGCCAGACCTGGGTAAGGATTTGAGCAGGTGGTTCAGCAGGCGCGCCCCAAGGGTCTTGTCCATCCACTCGCAGGTGAGGAGGAGGTTGTGCACCTCGTGCATGCACTGGATGTACCCGGTGCTGTACCTCTGCTGGGCTTCCAGACCCACTTTGGAATCAGCTACATTGGAGAGGAGACAAGGGGAGTTGATGAGCGGGTAAAAGCTACCATGAACCTAACACTGCCAAAACCACCACTAAACCGAGTCTCTCAGCATCGTGAATACACAGGGGAGCCTGGTAAATGGTTTTCAGCAGGAATCACAGACAATTCCATGATTCCTCGCCTGTGTGTGGGCTCCTGGGAGGCTCGTTGGCTGGGCTGACTATGGGCTAAGTGGGGTTTACCCTAATGTGACTCCAACCAGGGAAATGGCTGAATCACCATCCCCAGAGGTATTTATAGAACAGGTAGACATGGTGCTGAGGGACTTGGTTTAGTGGTGGTTTTGGCACTGTTAGGTTTGTGGTTGGACTCGACGGTCTTAAAGGTCTTTTCCAACCTAGACAATTCAATGATTCTATGAATCTCCTGCAGGGTGCAGGGGGAAGGTGATGCAGGGTATGAGCAGCACAAGCAGGCAGCCCCCCCATCCTGCTGCCCATCACCAAGGGTAAAACTAGTTCAAAAATCAGAAAGCGCTTCTGGAAGTTAAAAAAAACTCCCGCAGGTTAAGCAGTGCCCAGCTCCATCTCCCCATCTAGTGGAGAAAGCCAAACCGGAGGAGCAACCCAGACCTCCACGGGTTTGAAAGATGCTTTTGCCAAGCTGCCAGTGGATTAAACCTGCTGGCACCCTCCTGCCCTGACCAGGCACTCACCCATCAGCTTGCTGCTCTGGATATTCTGGAGGTGCTTCACCGTCATTTCGAGGATGTCTGCTTTTTCCAGTTTAGACTGCTGATAAGGAGAGAGTGCAGCAGTTAGAGGCAATGGGTTTGTACCACATTTCTCAACAGAGGGACACACATCCCCAGAAAACCAGTCCCCCACTAGCCAAAGGACAGAAAGCATAAAAATTAGCACTTACATCCAGATGAAATGCACCCACAACAGTCTCCTTCAGCTGGTCTAAGCAGTTATTAATCCTTTCCCTTCGCTTCCGCTCAATGAGAGGTTTCCGTAACTGGCAGAGAAGAGAAAAAGAGGAGGAAAAATTGCAGTTGATATTTTTTCTTTCCCTCCCTGCTGCAGGTCAGCAAGGGCAGAGAGCCCCATTCCCTGTGTGGCACTGGCACTAGGTGATGGGATGCTCTGCAGGGACAAGATTTGGATGGAGAGTCAGCTCTGGTCACAGCCTGTCCCTTAGATGGTGTCAGCTCCCAGTTCTCTCACTTTCACTCATTTTAAGCAGAGGTTACCCAAATGAAATAGAGAGAAGCCTTTCTAAAGAGAAAAGAAGCAGAAAAACCACACACCTGGCTAAAATTCAGAGAAAGCATCTTTATAATAAGAGCAAAAAAATTCTTTACCCTAGCAGCAGTACCTGCAGCCCTGGTACTCAAGGTTCACATGCCGCACGTGGGGCTGCTGTTGGGCACCCATGGGTGTAGCAGTGTACAGGGGACCTACCTTCCTCTCCTCCTTGGTGCTGGTGAGCTTGTGGGTGGCTGTGGCGGTCATTGTAATCCAGGCTGCCCGCCCTGGGCACTGGGAAGATGGGACGGGAAGGATGCACTCCAGCAGTGGGTCACTCCCGTTCCCCACGGGCTCTTTGCTGCTCCCCTGCTCCTCTGCTGTATTTATAACCCAGAATTAGCATGTGAAAGGGGACTTTCCTTGGCGGGACTTCTTTTCCCACACGAGGGGTCGAGCCCGGAGGTTTGTGGCCATCAATCAAAGCTGACAGGTCACTGCTTCTTTTCAATGACCACGCCGGCCCCCCCAAACGGCGACAGATGTCCAGCCTCCGACGCTGGGCTTTGGAGGGATCTTTTGTTAGGGAAGAAGGGAAGGAAAATGGGAGCGCTCTGAGCAGCTTGCATGGCTCCTCGCTCAATTTGCACAGATTCCCAGGGAGGGGAACAATAGCCGGGAAGCGCTTGCGTTACACCTGGGAAAATGCCTTCTACCCATCTTTTTCCCCCTCCTCTATCTCCTCTTTTTACCTGCTAACCCAAACCCCAGCTGTTTTATGTCTTTGGAGCAGCCTCTTCATTTAATAATAGTTTACTTGAGCTAGGAGTTCCCGCTCCAAGGAATTATTATTACAAGGTAATGATGATTGATTAAAAACTGTTGACAGCAGATGCCTGTAGGAACATTGTTTCTGTGGCAGAAATCCTCTAGGGAAAACATGGGAACTTTATTTACCTCCTGGGAACCCAAATTCTCTGTTGTACACAAATGGATGTAGGAAATACACAACTCTTCTAGTTTTTGGCTGATATGTAGAATTTAATATTAAAATTACAGGCCGTTGCAGATGTAAATGAACCTAGAGGTGAGTCAGTTCTGTGGGACTTTTTACATATTTTGATTTTTTTTTCCTTCCTCCCCACTGTGCTGTAAGGAGGGTAGGGTGGCTTTGGGGGGAAGGCTGTTTTTCTGTTGGCTGCTCTGAAATGCTGGTGCCAGAGCAGACGGGCCTTTGGAGGAGACTTGGCACAGGATGAGAATGCACTTATATGCTTCCTCACTTCTGCCTGGTCTTGGAGGGGGGACAGGACTATGAAGGTGTTTCATGACCGTGCTTTTGCTTTCTGACAGTCACTTTGCTAATGAGCAGGATTTGGCAGTGTCCTGTTGAGTCCCACAGGTGAAGCCCTTTGGGTTGGTGTCAAATGTGTCACCTTATTGAAATGGAGAAGAAGGGGCCACCACAGCGGTTCAGAAGAACCACGAGCCGTCCCAATCTGCTGGTGGGATTTCCCAGCACCGCGGCTGCAGAGCCCTCTCTCCCCCCCTCCAGCCGTGGGTGGGGATGTACCCCAGAGATAAAAGCGAGGACATTGCGTCCCTTGCTTAAACGCCGCGTGGGTGGGTGTTTGCCTGAGTGTAAATGCAAACATACTTGCAGCATGTCTCTACGCCCTGCTGCCTGGGCTCACCGCAAAATGGTGTCCCCAGACACGGTATCTTGTAGGCAGAGGTGGTTTCATCAGTCAAATGCAGAGCTGGGGTGCAGTTACCCAGTTTTACAAGCGCCCTACTTGGCAAAGGCCTGAGACGGGCTGGTGTGGTTCTTGCGGTGGGAGAGGAGGGTTTGGGAGGGGAGGGTTAATAACTTGTCCTTTGTGCCAGGAAAAGGGAGCAGGGATGGGCTTCTCATCTCAGGTGCGTCCCCTGCCCAGACAGTGAAAGGAGGTCCCACCACTCTGTGCAAGAACTCCTCACGTCATCTAGCCATTGTTGCGCATAAATGAAGGCTCCTTCAGTTTTTCAAGTTTTTTCCAGCCCACCTGGGGAAGTGGAGCATTGCCAGTATTTATAGAAGGCGTAGCTGAGGCATCCACAACTCCAGCAGCTCGGGGTGGAGGAGGCAGCAGGTGGGCTGGGGCAGGGGTAGAGGAGCACACCCCTGACTCTCGGCAGTTTGCTGGTACTAGAGGCTGGAAGTGCCTGCCCATCACCCAGGTACACAGCTTCTAGTGGGCAGGGAAGAGGAGATGTCCACTGTCGTGCCCCCCAAATACCCCTCCACCAGCACCTTGTGCAGAAAGAGGCACCTTCCCAAAGCAGGCAGGGGAGCAGGGGAAAGCCAGAGATCACCTTGGCTCCTGGCCCAACAGAGCATGGCAGAAGTGTCAGAAAATGCAGAATTGCCTCAAAGCTCTGAAAAACACCTCCTGTGCCTGTTGGCATCCCTGGCCAGACATGGCTGCAGGGTGCTGTGTGTGCCCCCCATGTTAGCAGCCCAGGGGCTGGCCAGCCCCAGCCCCACCATGAAAGGTCTCTCTGGCCTCTGTGGTGGTGGCATCTCCTCCCTCGCCCTCCCTTCTCTCCTTGGCCTGCACTTGCTGCGCCTGCCGTACTCTCCCTCCTGCTTTCCTCGCCCCGTGAGGTGCCGCCGAGTTCCATGACGAGGGAGATGCTCTGCAAGAGGGTCACACACAAGCTTTCCCAGCAAAAGTGGCTTCCATGGGGCAAGCAGGCAGGGAGGTGCTGGTGGGGAGGGAGTGGGTGCTGGGGACAGCCGGGTGTGATGGGGCGCCAAGAACAGCACGGTGGCCCCTGGTTCCCAGCCAGAGCCCGTGCCGAGCCCATGAAGGGCAGCTGAGCCCCCCAGCCTTGGGGTGGGACGAGACCCTTGGCTTGCCCACTGGCGTCTGCTCTGGGTGAGCTCATTTCAAGGTTCATTTGTAAGACAGCACCGCTGTGGAAAAGAAGAGCAGCTTTTGCTGTAAACAGTTATTTTACACTTCTCAGTCAGGGCAAAGGCCTTTATTTTGGAGGCAGGGGGGTGAGGGCGGGAGAGCTGCCCTGGCTCTGGGGAAGGCTGACATCTGTGCCGGGGATTGTAGAGACCCAACAGGCCAATGCAAATGAGCATTAAAGGGAGCTTTCTGCAAATTCCCGCTTTCCTTTTGCATTGCCCACTGCCAGCTTTCACTGAAAGGGGGATTCTCATTCATAAACAAAGCCTCCTTTTTTTTTCCTGGGCTTTCCAAAAAAAAAAAAATAAAAATGGAAAGAGAAAGGGAGAAAGGGTTCAGGGCTGCTTGGAGTTTTCTTTTTTGCTATTTGTCTACATTTCACACCCTGGAGAAAGAAAACAACTTTTAACATCTGTTCCTGCACTTTTTAAGAGGGGAAAGAAAGGCTCTTGAAAAGGAGGAAAGTGTGGCAGATGTTGGCAGGTTCCCTCTGACGCAGATGTCTTGCTCTGAAGAAAACTTTCTTTGGGGATTGGCGGCCAGGGCTCCTCTTTGACTTGGGACACGCGACTGCCTAGTGAACGAATGGACGTGGGAAAGTGCTGGCGAACAAAAGGCCTTATTCAAACAAACCTGAGAGCCGTGAACAATCTAATAACCAGCAGAGAAATGGTCAGCAGCCCCCAGCCCTGCTCTGGGGAGGGGTTCAGGGCAGCTGGGGGCCACAGGACTGGGGAATTTTGCTGTGTCCCCAGGGCTGTGAGCAGGGGTGAACCCTCCTTGCCCTCCGCCTGCTCCCTCTGAGGCATCCAACATGCAGCTTTAGCTGAGGACCACCCTTCTGGAGGTGCTAAATGGTCTCAGCTGGCCTGCAGCCCCAGCTGCATGGGAGGTGGCTGCCCCATGGCGGCAGCAGAGGAGATGGAGGGCAGGTACTGGCAGTGGGAGAAGAGTAACTACGGTTCAGCAGGGATATCTTTAATTAAGCTTTTAAATAAGAGTTTCTGCTAAGATAATGATAAATAAAACCAACCCACCAACCCTATCGATTAGGATCAATTGAAAGATTCTTGTGAAACTGATATTCAGGAAAGAAAACTTTTTTAATGGAGAGCAAAAATACTGAGAGAAAAGAAGCATTTTCTGTGAACCTTTCATTCATGCTCTCCCCTTCTCTCTGGTTGGTAAAAATAAAATTATTTAAATTAAGTTTTTGCCATGAAAGCTAGTAATATTTCTGCTTAGGAACTTCATAGGAAAAAAGTGAAGAGCCTAGAGAAAAGGGAGCAGAGCTGAGAAAATTCCCATGAGAAAGTAACTAATTCTGGTTAGCAGTTAAAACTGAGGAGCTCTGCAATTATTCCTCTAATTCTTCCAAGTTTTGTTCTGCCTTATCCCTGTCCCAGTACATTTTGTCTGGGCTGTGGGCAGGGCAGAGCTGCTCCTGCCAGCGAGGCTAACCTTGTGCTGGAGGGGACAGCCTGGTGAGGTGGAGCTGTGTTGCCTCTTTGGAGGTCAAGGGCTGGGGTGAGAAGCCCAAGCCCTTGCTGTGAGTGTCCCCTGTGTTTCTCCTATCAGCAGGGCCCTCCTTGGATGCTGGCTGGGAAGCTGGAGTCATCTCGGCCAGGTTGAGGAAACCCATGCTGCAGAAAGGATGCTGCTTGTCACCAGAGACCTGTGAGCCTGCCCACGCTGGTCCGTCCTGCCGCCTGCAACTCAAAGTGATGCTGTGAACACCAGCTCACACCCTGGCAGGACTCCCCAGGAGAGCTGTGCAGTGCTGGGATGGCCTTTGAGTCCAACTCAGGCCCCTGACTGGTTAAAGAAACAGCCTTGTTAATGTGGTCTAGCCTTTTGCAGGGATGGATTTGCCATGGGAAAGTGGGAGGAGAGATGCTGCCCACCCTCCTACATGTGCAGTTCACAGCAGGACCACTCCATCCTGTCTCCTTTCCAAGCTGAGGATGCATCTGGACTGGATTTGCCTCCTGTTAAGCCACTGCTTGCCCCTCTTCTGACGTGTCTCAGCTGGGTGTAGGAATATGGGTCCCTGGCCCACAGGAGATGCTGGTGGGCAGGAGTGCTCAAGATGTCCTGCCCCATCCAACACTTCCAAGCTGTGTGTGGTTTTGCTGGGTCTGCTTTTATTGTAGCAGCTTCCTTTCTGGCACACACAGTAACGTGGGGTTTGTGTGGCCAGGAGCAAGGTGCGGGCTGGGGAGCCGCAGGAGAAGGCAGGGTAAAGTGGAGGCATGGGCATGGAGAGCTAATCTGCTCCAATGTGCAACCTCAGCGCACCCTCCCTCGGGGATGGGCTCCAGACCCGCCTTGCCATAAGCAAACACTCACCAAGGAGAGGCTGTTTTTACAGGGGCTTTAGTCATTATGAATAAAGAGGAGTTTGTCTGGGTTTTTCAGAAGGTCAGTTCTGGTTCAAGGTTGAGGTTTAAAAATGAGGGGTAAAGCTCTCCTTTAAAAGGTTTAAATCTGGAGAGTTCTCAATAGCTGTAAATCCAGAGCAGCCCATCCTGAGGCCCTGTGTTGCCCAGGGGTGGTTTGCTCCCAAAATGTTACAGCAAGAGGAATGTGAGGAGCAGCAGGACGTGCCAGCGCGGTGACTGGATGCTCTGGGTCCGGAGGGTGCAGGCGGTGCCTGGGCAGGCAGGCTGGCTCCCGGCATGCAGGCACGTAAACCGCAGCCGCTCAGAGATTACTGATGGTTGGATTGCCCCGAGGGGACCAGGGCTACGTCTCCAGACTGGCCTCACTCAGTTTGGCATGTTGTACCTGCCATATCCCATCTCAGGCTGGTGCAGCAGGGGCCACAGGGGGACCACATGTCCCACCAGGACAGGAGATCACTGGAGATAAGCTGGGGTAGAAAAGCAAATGATGTTTTGTCTGTGCTTGGGGAGTGGAGAAGAGTGTTTGCAGTCATTTGCTGTTATAAGGAGAGCTGTCTGAGAGCACAGCCCCAGTACAGCAGATGCCATCCGTGATGGCGTCTTGCCATCATGGACACGGGATTGAAGGCACCATCAGAGCTTGCAGCAAGGGGAGCTGCAGCTGTGCTGGGCAGGCTGCTCCAGACACCCTTTGTCTTGGAAGGCTGTATCGGTTAAATCCTTGGGGCTGGGGTGACACTGTCTGTGCCAGGAAACAATTTGTGGCAGAGGGCTGGGAGGCGATGGGGTGTGTGGCTGGGTGAGAGTTGTGTGGCAAGCAGGGAAGAGGCAGAGGAGATCTGGGGGATGAATCTTGATGTATATGTTCAAGTGGTGAACTGTCAAGGCGACGTCCTATGCAATTCACCATGGTGCAGACAGGAGTAGGAGCACAGCTTGAGGTTCACCTGCTCCAAAGATATTTACAGGTGGAGAGAGAGGACAAATATGACATTGGACACTGCTACATGCACTATTTTCATCATAGGGTAAGTCCAGCTCCAGAAATAGCATTGGACATCTGTAAACTTCTTTATGGAGAACACCAAGCCTCACTAGCCCCAGCTCAGCTTTCTCAGTACCAGCTGGCTCTACCATCCTAGGGAGTGGACTCCTAGGATGGGAAATAATTACAAGGCTGGTACCAGCTGAATAACTCTCAGCTTTTCTTTCACATACCTCCATCCAGCCTTCCTGTTAAGGATCAGCTGATGCTCCTGCCATTGCTCAAGATGTCTCCTGTCTGGCAGGTTAGCAGTGCTCTTGGCCCCGGGAGGAAGTCTTATCTGCTGCCTCACAGCCAGAAAGCTGCTGCTTGCAACACAGCTCCTCGTCCAAGAGCGCCTTACAGAAAGAAGAAAATCTGATAAGTCATGGGGGTGGTGACAGACTGATAAGCATTAGCCCCTTGCCTGTGCCAAAGTGGTGGTATGAGGGGGTGGAGAGGTCCAGGCTTGGTGGAGAAAGTGTAGGGGGCTTTGAGGGAGTGTTCAAGGGAGTTCTTGAACTTTCCTCATGGGGCATCCCAGGAGTTGTTTCATTCAGGAGGGTAGCTCTGAGCTTTCTCACACTTGCTGTGTGTGTAATGTTACCAGATGTTCCCTGATAACAAGCCTCGTTTATAATGCAGAGAGTTGACAGGCTGAGAGAGAGAGTTGGAGTTGTTCAGCCTGGAGAACAGAAGGCTCCAGGGAGACCTTACAATAGCCTTTCAGTACCTAAAGGGGGCCTATGGGAAAGGTGGAGAGGGACTCTTTATGAAGGAGTGTAGTGATAGGATGAGGGGAAATTTAGATTAGATGTCAGGAAGAAATTGTTTACTGTGAGGGAGGTTGAGGCACTGAACAGGTTGCCCAGAGAAACTGTGGCTGCCCCATCCCTGGAGGTGCTCAAGGCCAGGCTGGATGGGGCTTGGAGCAACCTGCTCTAGTGGGAGGTGTCCCTGCCCAGCACCCCATATCCCATCCCCTGCCCATCCTTGACCTTGCACATCCCACACAGGCTTCTTGGTTCCTGAAAGATAGGGGTTAAGTTTCACCTTTGTGAGACAACTATCTCTTCTGTGTCTGTGAGAGAGTGCGGCTTTTCGTCATGGCTTGGCCACATGCCAGCAGAAGCTTTCTTTTTATAGTATGTGTGCATACGTGTGCTGCCACCACATCCTGACCCCCTGACGCAGAACACCGTGTCAGCACAAAGAAGGCCGGTTGCCCCTAACGCTGTGCAGTGGGAGCGACTGGCAGCCCTCCTGCCAGCACCTTGGCCCGGGCCATGGGCACGTTGGCTACCACTGGGGACAGCAGGGTGGCCAGGAGGGCATGGGGCTGGTCAGCAGCATTTCCCCCATGCTGCTGGTTTCTGGTGCTGCCGGGTTGGGATTGCAGCACCTGAGGAAGTGGGGAAACACTCGCTCAGGGTTTCTTTTTTTGCATTTGCTTGTTTGGTCTCGTGCAGCCTGGCTGCTGCTGGGACAGCAGAGAACACAAGGGTTTAAGGATGGGAGGGCATGAGCTGCAGGGCCTCTGGTCTTTGTGAGCCAGGTCCAGCCTGAATTGTACATAAAGTCACATCATGGTCTCCAAGCTATTTTTTTTTTTTTTCTGGTATCCATATTGTTATATGTAAATTCTTTCACAATTAAAGCAAAAAGTTTTATACTGCTTTTTGTTTTATAAATTTTCCTGGTTTTAACCATGTCTCTCTTCTCTGTAATTTCTTAATTTTTTTCCCTTTCCAAATATATCCAGGAGACTGTCCTTTTTACAGGGATGAGGATTTCTAATTTCTTAGGAGGCTGTAGGAAGTCCTGTTTGCTCTTTGGTCACAGTCACTCAGTGGAGGGATGCCCACAGCCCCCATTGGCTTGAGGAGCAGCCAGTAGGTGGGTGATGCTCCACAAGCCAGTCTGGGATGGGGAAAAGCATGGCTTGCACTTGTTTCAGATTCTCCATAATGAAGCATTTAAAAATAATAACAAACCCCTGCTGCCACAACCCCCTTTTTCTTTCTCGTCTGTTTTAACTTTACAAATTGTGCCCTGGGTTTGCTCTTTTAAGAAGCAAAAGAGGCTATGACCCACATGAGGTCCCTGCTGAGTTTTCCAGAAGAATACCTGTGGTCAGCTGAGTGTTTTGTTGTGTTTTAAAGGTGATGTTTCCTCCTGTTTCCCTTTTCCTGGTGCATACTTACCCACATGTGCAGACAGCAACTCACTTGTACAGCTGCACACATAAGATTTTCAGAAGATAGAAATTTTGCTGTAAAACTGAGTAGATGATGGCACTTTTGAAGGAGCCCAGGTGAATCCCACTGAGCTGGGGGAAAGGGACTCAGTCCTTCCCCAAAGCAGTGCTTGACTTTGAAGGTGGGGACAGGCAGAGCTCTGGAGTGCCCCCCCTCCTCAGGAGCCAGGATTCCCATTGCGAGAAGGAGAAAGAGGAGGAGAGGCACAGAAAACCTTTGGAGTCTCAGGGAAGGTATTTGCTGGAGTCACTCAACATAGATTTGAGTGTGAAGTCACATTGCGATGGCTCCTGTGTTAACGCAGCCCTGCAGCAGCTGAGACGGTATCCAGGTATCGTTGGTGCAGGATGGTGGTTAGGGGAGCTGAACCCAAGCTGCGGAGCTCACTGGGAGCTCAAGCCAGCAGCAAAAAGCCCTAGGATCCCATTCAGCAGCTGGTTGTCCCTCCTGTGCAAAGCACCCAAGAACTTGTCTTTCTATCTACCTTTTTTTTTTTTTTTTCCCCAGTGAAGTAACTTGGATTTTTTTAATCATGTTCATTCACTTCCTAATTTGCAAGAATTAATTAATTCACAATGGGTGTCTCAGTCATGGCTGTGAATTAGTGAATTGCTGGTGTACTAAGAGCTCTCTCACATGTTGAATAGATATCTACCTTTTAAGAGCTTAGAAAAATCATGCTTTCTCTGCTCAGGGATTTCCCTGCAGTATACTACACAGAGACAGGAATTGCATTGAACTTGCTTGATTTTTTTTCCCCCAATGCTCATTTGTGAAGCAGTAGTGTCTATTTTCCCAGAGCTGCTGTTGAATCCCGGTCTACCAGTGCTTGCCTTTAATTCTTTGGTCGCTCTACTCAGTATCCTGAATATTATCTATTTAATATCTATTTAAACTTGAATGTTTTTAGCATAATTACCGGTTAATGATTTGAACTCAGACATACACACCCTTTCCATGTTGGCTTTGGAAACAATTATTCCCAGGTGACAATCAGGATATATGAATTGCCAATGTTTCCCCGGTCACATGCCATGGGCCCAGGCAAGCTTGGCAAGCCATTCCCCTGTGTCACCTTGCACAGGCAACACGTCCCCCTGCTTCCTCTGGGTCCAGAGCTGCTTCATCTCCTATATCTTGATATAAGAGCAAGTATATCTGGGGGATATAAGCAAGGATACATATATATATATATATAGCATATCTATGCTGTCTCTCTGTAAAGATGTAAGAGGAAGAATGAAAAAAAAAATATAAAACTTTCTCTTGTATCTCTGGTCTTTCTAGATAAAGATATAAGAGGAAGAGTGTGTGTGTATATATGTATTTCTATACTTGCCTCCCACCATGTTCTGTCCGGTGAGGTGCTGAGCACAGCAGGGCTGGGCTGGGGTAGCCCCCAGTAGTACCAACACACTGCTGGGCTGGACCCAAGGCCCACGGGAGCTCCCAGGGTGGAAACTGGAGGAGAACAAGGGGACTTTGAGAAGGGAAGCCAATGGAATGTTGCAGGCCATAATGGGCAAAGGCTCCAGGAATGAAAATCATTCTCACAAGGGTGAGGAGGTGGACTGTGAAATACTGGAGGTTGCTGTCAGGCTGCTAAAAGACGCAGGTAAGATGGGGTGTGGGGGATATACACTAAAAAATGCAATGGACGGGGCAGTGGAATGGCCCAGCACACTGCTTGGGCACACCAGCTGCTATTTTCTGGGGTTGCTGGAGATAGTGTTTATTGTCTGTATATGCAAATATTTTTGCTTATGTTTGAGTTTGGATTTTATTTTTAATTTGGTATCGTTCTAGGTCGGAAGAAGGGAACGTGTGCCAAGCATGGGAGAAGAGGGGAGACCCTGCAGTCCCCAGGGGGGTGTATATGTCCGGCTCCCTGCACAAACCCCACTGCACCAGCTCAGGTGTTGCTAGAGAAATTGCTTTTGTTTTCCACCCAGCCAGTCACTCACTATGACTAGAGTAAATTCATCGTATCCCAGGAGCTCACTTCGCTGTGAGCACAGTCTGGGAGCTGAGAGGAACTTCAGCCCATCCATGTCTACCCAGCTCCTGAGGCCAAGAGCTGCCATCTCCATCACAGTGTCCTGCTGGCTTTCTGTAGGGCAGAGAAGGCGACTGCGCCTGGACGTGGAGTTCAGACCAGCCACATGCTGCTGCTGTGGGGAAAAATGCTTATGTGAAGAAGCCTGACCCAAACCCTGCCCAGCGATGTGATGGGGAAAGGCAGGAAAGGGATGTGGGGACGCATCATTAGGGAGCTGAAGACAGGAGCCGTCAGTTGGAGCTGTACGATGCAGCAGAGCATTAGGAGCTTGAGGACATTTTGGGAAACCAGGCCAGCAAGTCCCACACTGCTGCCTGGCAGCGACACATCAGACCTACAGGGACAAGCTTTCACCTCGTGGCTTGTAAGAAATTAATGACTTGTTCCATAAAGATATTTTTTTCCACTTCAAAATCATGCTGGGCGTTATACTGCACTACTGGACAATATCAGCTAGATCTATGCGGGGAGAGATGCCATTTTTTTTGCGATTCGGGCTAATCTGCATTTGTCATGGCAAGAATAATATATAAATATGACCCGCCAGGGACACAGAAACAGCGTGAAGCCCTTCCATGCCACAATGGGGACTAGCAGAAAACCTTTGGACTGCAGTTCACCCGCAACCAGACGCATGGGGGATGGCTGAAGTCCAAGTCCAAGGCAGGACGCTGCGTCACAACCCCACAGCCGAGCCCTCGGTGGCATCACCCCGGGGGAAAAAGGGCTTTTCTGACAGTATGCAGGGTGAAAAGGGTCTGCAGGAGTTCGGAGAAAAGGAGGGAGGATAATAATAATAATAATAACAATAATAATAATAATAAAAAAAATAAAACAAATAATGAATATAAAAGT
>VXBJ01001277.1:276618-335013 GCA_013400055.1 Nycticryphes semicollaris | reverse complement strand
GTGCCCGCCGCGTTCCGGCCCCGTCTCGGCGGTGCTGGGAGGTCCGTCCAGATCGGCCACCGGGGCGACGCTGCCTCCCTGGTGGCTTGGGGAGGGGTGCAGCTGGCGTCCCGGGCCGGTTTCCCCAGGGTCTGTGTGTAAAAGCCGTAGGTACCCTGGCAGGGTAGGGCGCGGACCGGTGCTCCGCTGGTGCGGCAGCGCCTTTTATCCCAAAGTCCCTTAAATTGCCGTACCCGAGTAACGAATTAACGAACAAAACTGGGCGGGGTTCACCTCAACCTGCCGGAGCGGGGCCGGGGCGGGGGGCCCACGGCTGCAGGGCAACCCGGGGGCGGTCTGCAGAAGAGCAGGGTGAGGGTGTCCCGGGGGAAGGGGAGGTGGAGGTGGGCAGCCCTCGCTTTCTGCTTTAAAACCTCTTTGTTGTGCCCTTCATAGGCGGGTCGGTCGGAGGTGCGGAGCAGGCAGGACCTTAGGCAGTCCTCTCGCTGCCTGGGTCTAAGGCCTCTTCCTACAATTGTTACTATTCGTGTTCCTAATCCTAACAGGCCTCTGTGCGGGAGTAACTGCGTGTGGGGGCTCTTAAGATTTTTTTTCTTTTTCTTTTTCTTTTTCTTTTTCTTTTTCTTTTTCTTTTTCTTTTTCTTTTTCTTTTTCTTTTTCTTTTTCTTTTTCTTTTTCTTTTTCTTTTTCGTGACATGCCCTAAGCAAAGCTAGCACTGCTTAGCGTTCCATAAAAGAAAAAAGTTTTTTCATTGTTTTTTCCTACAATTTTGTGCAATACCACAAGTATTGAAACTGGGGTGTGTTCAGTATTTTGTGCTTTTCTCAAAATTTTCTTAAGAAAATTTATTTGTTGATAGGTGATCATGGAGGTGCATAGGATGTATTTAAAACTTATATACTTTCTTATGAGAATGGTGTGATTTAATTTGCATGATTAGTCAAAGATTCAATTACATGACCTAGGTTCTTTAGTTTCAGGGAGGGAAGTAGCAATGCTTGGAAGAATAGTTTAAAAGTAGTTGAAAAGAAATTAAATTTGGTTAGCATTAAAATATTGTAAAGTTTTTTGTGTGTGATTTCTTAGGCTTACCTGTCAGAAACTGATTCAAGGCCCGGTGTTTTCTTTCAGCAGTGTAGTTCGTCAGAGGGAAATGTGTCTTCCTTTTTAATGCAAAGAGCTCATGAAATCATATACTGGCAGAGGAAACTTAGTGCTCTGAGCTTGTGCCTTGGCATCTAGGCTTTTAAATAATAGATTGGAATATTTAAAACACCATGTACCTTTAGTTAATGCCTGTTATCTAATACCTGTTGATGTGGCACATGACTTTAAAAGAAAAAAAAGGCCAAGAAATATTCTGTGAGTTAGAATAAGCATGGTACCTGTTTTGGGGGCAGAAGTAACTTGATTTTTTTCTTTCAGTTGTCCCGTATGAATCGGCAGCTTACCTGATCTGTAAGAGTGGTGTGATGCCCCATGACACTGTGTCTTGGTAGGATTTTTTCTGTCACTGACTAGCTGTTGGAAGAATACTGAATTTTACAATTAGCTTCATGGTTGTCTCGTGACATGAGAAATTGAGTGAGCCAGCTAGTATACGCTTGGCTTCCTCGTATTTAAACTGTAATCTTGATGGTAGTGTGATATACGTGTCATTGAGGACTTTCCTTGGTCAGACAGAAAAAAGAGTTTGGTACAGGAGGAGGTTTTGTTTTGTGGTGTTGGGAGTGAGCAGAACAGAGATTTTGTAATGTAAGTTTGTATGTAGGGACTAACAGGCTGCTGGATATTTCTAAATGCTGATAGTGTTGATTTTTTTCAAGTTAAGTGCGGCCTCATTCATGTTGATGTGGAGTTCTGAAACTTTGATATGTTCTGTAGGCATTTAATGCATGACTGTAGATGGAAAGCTATGAAACAATTCTTTTTTTTTAAAGATATATATATAGATATATATACACACACACACACACACACACAAATAAGGGAGACTAAACAAAAGTCCCAGTTAAGTAATGCTTTGTGACAATGCGTCTTTGAGAGATAATTATGCTCTTTGGGTATTATCAAGTGCAGACAAACGTGTATTCCCAGTGGGATGTGATAATATTAAGAAAACTCCACCTCTTGGAATTCCTTGATGGCTTTTATGAAACATTTATTCAGGAGGGAATGTGGTATCTCTTTTGCATGCTATCGTGGAAGCTAGTGGTTTAGTCTCTTATTAATTAATGGATGGTAGTCAAATGAGACCTTACTATTGCTCTGTACATGCTGCTCTTTCTAGGGTTTTGTGGTGTTTTTGTGAATGCTAGAGTTTTTGACCAGTGTCCTCACTTCTGAATCAATTGTTTATGGAGTTTTTGCAGATATTTTTAATGAGATGTTTGCAGCCTTAATTTTTGTGTAAAATCTTTGTGAAAGATTTGCTAATCTCTGCAATGCACCTAGAGGCTTTAGAGCCTTGTTAAAATGCTGTTTTTCTTTGTACTGAATGTAGAGTTTTGGAATGGTGCACTGAGAGTTGGAGCTGGTTTGAAGCAGGGGGCAGGAAGGAGCCTAGATGACCTTTTGAATTCCCTTCTGGCCCTGCTTTTCTATACTTCTGACACTTTATAGTACGCTTTAATTGTAAGAGCAGCTATTAAAGTATGATTACCTTTGTCTAATTGGAGGCATCTTGCTGCTTCCTATCAAAAATAAGATTTGACTCATCTGTGCCTTAATAGTCCCACAACAGCCTGCAGCTATTTCATGTGAATAACATGCAAAGCAAAAATATGAGTTGAAGTTAGACTATCACATTTGCTACATTGCGCAGTTGAAATCCTGTAAATGTAGCAATTTCTGGTAAGGAAATAGCGGACTCTGTGCACTTCTACCACTTTTTAGCCCCGAGTTGAAGCCAGGTGCTCATGACATTGGACAGAAACCTTTTAAATTGTTCTGTGATCTTAAGTAATAGTGTTCACTGTAACTGTGTGTTCTTAGAGCTGTAGATAAATCTCAAGCAATATGAAGAATTCTTTTTGCTCTTAGTGCTCAAGATTGCACTGTTCTACCAGGAGGAGAACTTTTAACATGTTACTTCCCCAGTTCGTTGTCTAATTTAGGGTGTGTGTTAGTCTGAATTGTTTGGCAGTTCAGCTCTCGTTCCCTTCTGTCTGGGCTCTCTTTCCCCGTGTTTTCTCTCAATACTGTGTTTCTTGCACTACAAGATGTAGAGGTGTGAGCCAGAAGGAAACAAAATGTTTTCAGTTAGAAGGTGAAACTTTATGCTGAGATCCATCCCTGCCCCCCCACTCCCCAAGTGCAAACACAAAGGCTAAATTAGAAGATGATGCTGTCTTGAATTATTTTAACAGACTTGAGCTAGCCTTTTAAATATATGCTTCAGGAGTACCTAAGGCTTAAAGCAGTGTCCTGTGAGTTTGGTCTTTCTTTACACTGAGCAGATTTATATGCTTGTTTTATTCCACCTGATGATAAAATGACATGTTCGTTTGCTCCATTTAAATACTCTTTACAAAGGATTGAATTCAGGACTGATCTAAACTGGAAGCAGCCAAAATACTGTGTGTTTACAGTAATAAATGTGGTCCTTCTTCAGAAGCCTGTTTTTTTTTTTTTTTCAAAGAACATTAATTTAGAAAATGAATTACTTTAGATTTATTTAACCAATTGCAACTTGCTTTCTAAATTCCTTGTTTTGAGTATTATAGCTAATACTTCATGTAGTCAAAAGACAGTATAAGAAGTTTCTGCCTTCAAATATGCTAAAAGGAAGCAAGTTTTAAGCCTCTCTACAAGGGCATAAAATTATGGGCAAAATTGCTGTATGTTGTAGCTAATTGTAGAATCATGGAATGGTTTGGGTTGGAAGGGACCTTAAAGATTATCTAGTTCCAAGCTCTCTGCCATGGGCAGGGACACTTTCCACTAGACCAAGTTGCTCAAAGCCTGGTCTTGAACACTTCCAGAGATGGGATGTTAACATCTTCCCCGGGCAACCTGTTCCACTGTCTCACCACCCTTTCTGTGTATTGGAAATCTGCTACTTCCAATAAAATACCTAGTTCCATTCTAGAGATCCGTTTGCTCTCTAATTCTTTACCTTTCCTTCAAACACTCAGATAATTGATTGCTAAAAGGTTAAAAATAGCAAGACAGTTGAAAAATGGAGAAGTTATAATTAGTGTACAACTGTATTATTAGTGCAGTGTGTTGGGGTTTTTTTTTCCCTAAGTTCAGAAACATCTTTGGATGAAGTTATTTAGGAGTTACTACTTGAAGTTCTTGAAAATGTTCAGGTATACTGTCAAGTGTCTCACAGTGAAATGGCTGCAGCAGTGACACATTGGGCTGTGCTGCTTCTCATCATTATCCTCTCGTATGTTTTTAAAAAATATTTTTGTATCGATAACAAATTTATTTTTCTTACTCAAAGAATGTAACTAAAAGTTTATCATGAAACCCTGCAAGATTTGAAATGTGACACTTAAAAATAGTCAAGATAGAACTTGGCTATAAATGAAATGGAAATAATGTCAGTTTTTCAGGGAATATGCATGGTTGTGCGAGAAGTTCTTAATGTTCAGTTGTTCGTGTGTGCAACCTGCCTTGTATCCTTTGATCCTTGTATCTGTGCTAAAGCAGATAATGAAAAAACTGAGAAGCATTCCCAGAAAGGCGGAAGGTGTCATCTTTTTCTGGCTGCCAGAGGTGCCCAGGCAGGGAGATGACATCTGAAGAAACACTTTTCAGGAAAGTCTGTGTTGTTTTATTTACTGACATTGAAGTAGAACACACGGGTGGTTAGAGATATGCAGAAAGCCTTTTGAAAAGGTGGTTGTGGAGGGCCCCTCGATCTCTCCATCCAGCTCTCTCTCGTGTCTGGTGCTGCTTTGGGTCTTGCCAGGCGGTACCAACTGTGCCACTTCCACTGGTGTTTTTCTCTTTACTCTCCTGGCCCAGAGCTCACCTGGGAAGGTTCGCCATGGATCCATGATGGATACCTTTGGGTTTTTTTCAAGTGTTCATTCACAGCTGTGCCAGCTCATCTGCTGAGGAGGTTGCTTTAAAAAATATCTGTAGACACTGAACTATCAATAACATCTTTTGTGGTGTGGTAGATGTACGTGCTGATTGCATGTGTTCAGAGCATCCTGCTACAATGGAGTCTCTGATCTCTTTCTCAGTAAACAGGTTCAAGAGTTCTTGCTACAGTTGTAGGAATGAGGTGAAATTTACTTGTGTTATTATATTTTACTTTGTTTATACATCAAGTATGCACTTCATTGCTGTGGCAGATCATACTCATTTTAATATATGTCAAAAGATATTTTTGCCTAATGTATTACAGTGGTTTATAAAATTAACCAGCATATAACATTTTGACTTTATTGAGCATCATGCCTGGAAAAGAAAAAGAAAAAAAAAATAAAAAAATTATTATTCCAAGAGAGGTAAGATTTTAGAAAGAACATGTAAGGGATTTTATTCTAGCTAAATGAGACCTCAGTGATACAGACATGCAAGAAGTGTAACACAGGGGAGCACTGAGAAGTCTCTCCCACAGCCTTTATGAAGGCATGGTTCTTCTAACCTGTACCACCTGCTATGCAAGTCCTGAGTTTCTCCTGACTGGAGGTTGGTGGGGCTGGAGAAACTTTATGGGGAAATGTGAAGAGACACTGTGTAGCGGAAAGAGCCAAGGCACAGTGCTTTGTAAAGACTTTGTATATGCTCCATACTGTATTACAAGTGTTGAGAACACCAAGTTACTATCTCAAAAGTTAACAACTCTTCAGAATCTCACTTTGCTTATATTGATACTGTACAAAAAGTTGGATTACCTGATTGTTTCGATTTATTTTTTTTCCACCAGGACCTTTTGTTCAGTCAGTGCACAAATGAAAGCTCAGGGAAGGGACATCCTTTGCATTTTCTTGTAGCATTTGGGCTTTTGCTTTAGTGCATAAAACTCAGTTTCCTGAAGACAGGAGGATTCAGGTCATTCTGGGTTTTTCATTGGTTCAGAGATACTGATGAACATTCATTTCTCAGTGTTCTTCAACAGCATGGTGGTTCTCCCCCTTCCCTGTTTTGGAGTACGTGATGTTGTGTGTGTTGTCTGGTGGAGCACTTGAGAGCTTATGCTTGCAAAACTTTTCTTGCAGTGGCTTCCATATGTGGTATGAGATTCAGTTGCCTGAACGTAGGTATCTAGTATTAATTTTACATGCTCTACAACATCTGCCCAAGCCAGGTAGGAGGTGTGTGATTTTCTGAAGGAGCAGCTGGAGACCAGCTGTGCTGTTCTAGTGCATTTGCAGTTGCATTTGTCATTTGGGCACCTGAATTGCTGCTGTGGTATTGGTTGTTAGCCTCGGAATCTCATTTGGTGCTCCCAGAAGGGAAAAGATACTTAAATAGTGATGACTTGGTCGGCACTTGGGTTATGTGTTGTCTAATGGGAAGGGAAGATTCAGGACAGAATTCTGCTGTCTGGGGCAGTACTTGAGTTGTGCATCCTCAGCCTTGTTGCATGCTTTCCAACTCCAAAAGCAAGTAAGGAGAAGTTCTTACAGAAAGTTAATCTTTTTTTCAAGTCTGGTATAGTTTCAGTGAAATGAATGAAGGCTTCTCTTAAAGAAAGTATAATCGAGGAAAACTAAAATAGTCAAGATAATTAGAAAACTGTAAATCTCAAAGTGTTGGGTGTTTGACTTGAGGGCCTTGCAACTTGAACATGAGAAATTCAGGTTGTCTTGAAATATGGTCTGAAGCAAACACAAGCTGCAGTGACCAGGTGAAATAGTCTTTTTTGATCAAATTCACAGAAAATGATGGACAATGAAGGAAGCTTCTTGAAAATATTTGAAGTGCCGTTCTGGATGTTACTATTTAGATTTTTAATCTTGAAGAAAAGCAGTATATTGACTCATCAGTATTGACTAACCCAGTTCCGTTTTACATCTATAAGTGACATTGAGCAATATTTAAACACTGAAATAGGGTGGAGCTGAAGTAAACAGTTTTTCTGTGAGGAACTGCATCTATTTACAGAAAACTTGGGCAGTCCTGACATAGCTGTGCAGTCTGGTGATACTCTTAACTTGTTGTGCTGAGGCAATTAACATCCTTAGATCCAAAAGAGCCTCTTTATTTCAGAGTTATGGAATATTTTCAAAAAAAAACCTCGCCAAAACTTTGAGGTGTTTGTGCTTGATAAGAAACTTAGGAATGTATTGAAGTTTTAAATTCTGTAGAATTGCATGTCAGTTTTCTTCACTGCTTTAACTTGGGGAAAAAAACCACAGTGTAGATATTCCTTTCTAACTGTGTAAGTTTATCTGTCTTAAAGATAAATGATCTCTGGTTAGTGAGCTTTCACTCTTTGAGAACTTATACCTCTATATGTATAAATAAAAATTGTTAGCAGCCATATAAGCATGGATTTACAGTGTACAACCAGCAGAAGATGGATTACATTTTTTCCTTTGAGACAGACCATGCAAGGCTTTTTCCTTCCCTTAGGAATTGCACTGAATAAGGTCTCAGCGTGGCTGCAGTCAGGTTGCTGCAGTGGAGTCTGAAGAGTAGTTCAGCTCTCCCTCTGGCATTGGCAGTCACCCTCATGTGTTTGTGCAGGTTGAGGACTTAACAGTATCAAATCTAGGAAGAAATGTTCAATCTGTGTTTCAGAATTAGCTGTTCTTGAGCTCCTTGGTGAACAAGAAGAAAGATTACTGGCCAGAAATGCAGAATCTTTCTCTCTAAATGGGTTATTTTAAACTTTCAGAATTACTTACAAGCACTGAAAAGCCTTAATAAGTACAGCCCAAGTTTCTGCAACTTCTGTTTATTGTGGTACTCTAACTTTCATGGTGTGAATTCATACCTCTGAGATTTATAACCAAACTGAGGGAATAATGCCTTTATCAAGTCCCTAAATTAGGTAACCAGGCTAGACTAATTTTAAAATGATGTTGAATGGGAAAATTAAAGTCTATATAAAAGGGAAGTCTGGAAAGCAAGGAAGTATACTATCTTTCACATTGTTTATTTAAGTCTTGTTTGGCTTAGCAAAAAAAAAAAAAAATTAACAGATAACTGAATTCTGTGAAGTTCTGATTTATTTCTGTATGTGATGGATGGTTGCTTAGATTCAAGAATTGTCATCGCATGCAATTTATTTTTATTATTTTCATAAAATGGTAAGATAATCTGTAATGATATCTTTAAGAATGTATAACCAGTAGAACATATTGGCTGCAGTCAAAAAGTTTTATAGTTTTAAACCAGAGTCCTGAAAGCATAACCTTACCCACTCCTTCTTAAATGTAACATTTTCCTAATACGTTGATTACTGTTGTTGAAAATGGAACAACAGTATAGAAAATGTTTTTGGGAATTATGATCTCTTTTGGCTTGCCTTCATAATTGAAGCAAGCCTTTGAGCAGAGAAGAGATTTGCTTTTGGAATAATTCGAGCTTTCAAATAGCTTCAGAGTTTACCAAGGCTGTGAATTTTGATAGCTGCAAATTTTTATTTCTAGGGTATTTGATTGTTTGATTTAAGGGCTCTCGCTTGGTTCAAGACTTTTGGTGATGTAGAAAGCAATGACATTGTACTGTTGTAAACTCGTAGCAAAGCGTTAAGCTGGTGCATCAATAAGAATTGTAAAGGTTGGGTTTGGTGGATTGTTTTTTTTTCCTCACATAGCCCTAAAGAAGGGGTTGAGAGGATACTGATGTAGCTGAAATAATTAATATTACAGAATGGAGGAGTGTAAGTATCAGCTGTAACACAAGCGTTTCCTCCTTACCTTGGTGTCACACCTCTGGAAGATCTACTGTCCTTCAAAATTCTTTTTTTTCAGAAGTTAAGGAGATGTGTGATCATTGATTGGGTAAACATGTAGAGGTGATAACTTCTGGTAGTGTTCAAGTTTCTCTTGGTAGCCTTAGACAGTAATTGCATTAGAGGAAAGCTGGGAGCTCTTGCTTTAGTATTTCGAAACAATTTGATAGTTCCTTTTTCCACTCCAACTCTCCTTAGCAGATCAGATAAGGGAACTCTGTCCCTCAGAGATGCTTCAGTTTTTCCACTCTTAGTTGGCCTAATATTAGCCACTTCTTGGGCCAAGAGTCATTTTTCACTTGTCTTTAGGCAGGTGGCTCTGAAACATTTTTGCTTTGTAGAGCTCTAGATGTGTTGCCGGGGAGATGCTGACTCCTGTATAGACAGTATCAACAATGCTGGTTTTAGTTGTGTTTTGTGAACCCTCTGGATGTTTCTGCCGTGGAGAAACACATCTACAACAGCTGTTGCTAGCTGCTTTGAAGTAAAATCAGTTGGAAGGTCTTCCTTTTGGAAAGGTACCTTCTGCTGTGGCATTCCTCCTCCATGCTCCCTCCCTCCCCCCTTTTTTGTTTTTAAATGCAAAAATGCTTTTTGAAACATCACGGCAACTTGTCTTAGTTCCAGCAAGCAGGAAATGTAAGGTATTTTGCTCTGAGTTTTGGCTGGAAAAAATTCAAATGTTAAACTTTTTATGTGGACCTTCTACCCCGTCTGTCCCGAGGTTATTTTCTTGTATTTGTTACTCTGATTGAAGCAGAGAAGTTTGCTTGCGATGATGTGCTCTACCTGGAAAGACAGCTCGAGTGTCCCCAGAAGGGAAAGGCAGATGAAATGTAGCATCGGCTATGTCCATCTGATGGGTCACCACATGCATCTACCATTCTGGCTCTCCAGAAGGTTTGTGCCATGGTTAGTTCTCCTCACCCTGGTATGCATCATTGCTGCCTTTAAGTACCTCTTTCTGTGATCTGCCTTGCCCCAAAGGAACACACCTGTCTTGGCAACTGAGATGTGATGTGGTTTGTGTATCAGAAATTGAATCCATTACCGACTTTGAAGATTTAGACCAAACACGTGAATTGGCAGTAGCAACTGAGCTGGTTTGAGGGAACTGTGTCAATAGTCTTTAGAGCCGCTTTAGGCATATTGTGATCTTGACATTATTTATGTGGAATTTTCTGTCGCAGTGGCTGGTTCTTTTCTTGGGAGAATGGAGCGAATTATCCTTTAAGGTTTGGTTTTGTTTGCTGGTTTGTTTTTTATTGTCATGGCACACAGTTTGATCGTCAATTCAGCGATAACTTCTAGATTTAGTTGAAAGCAGTGATAACATTATCAATATATTTTCTCTTTCCAGAACCCATGGCTGTTCTGGTCAGGCTAAACTTCAGCTAACTAGTTCTCCTGAGTTCATTTCTTACAAACCCACTGACATCTCAATAGCAATGAAACGTGCACCTCAGGATCACAGATGTGTTCTGGCCTATAATGTGCTTGATTATACTGCTCTTTCAAGTGACACCCATCAATCTAATGCTTGATCCCTGAGTATTTAGGGGAAAAGAGCAGTTCCCCTTGGCCCCCCCCCGATTTTGCTGATCTTGGTGCTGTTTTCCTATCTGCCACGTTGTCCTTGGTACAGTGTGCCCAAGAGGAAGCAGGGATTTTCATCTGAGGATAGGCTGGGTGAAAGTTCCGTTCTGAAAGATACCTCCACACAGGTGGCTGGGAAAATCAGAAAATTTATGGTGGTACCGATGCTGGTGAGCAGTGTGAAGGAAAGAATGCTGTTTATAAAGGTACCTAACCAGGAAAGCCCTAGCACAGTTGGAGTTACTGTCAGATATTGTGGTTTTTCCTAATGTAACATGTATGTGCACTACTAGGATTTACCAACAGAGCTGTGTCAGTAAACTCTGTGTTGTCATTCAAACTGTGCTTTAAGTGCTAGGGACCATGGCAAAAAACCAGTTCTGCAGAAAGCAAATTTGTCAAATGGATAATAACCTTATGGATCACCTCAGATATTGCCTGTGCATCAGCTCTTGGTACTAGAAAAGAGTTAATTTAAGAAAAAAACCAACCAACTGAACAGTGTTTTCCCTTTCCTGAATGACTATGTAATGAACTAGAAGGAAGGGTTCTGCAGTCATACCAGGGTCATGATTCTGAGTCGTTTATTGATTGCCCTCTCCTGATTTCTCTGTGACTCAGTACATAACTCCCATAGGTTATTTGTCAGGAACTCCCTTTTGCAGAGGAGATACGTAATCATTGAATAATGGGCCAAGTTCTTTCAGTTTCATGTAGCAAGAATCAGCTTGGATTCATGAGAGTTAATCTCAGAGTAACCTACATTTTAATCTTTGTGTCACGCTGATGAGATCTCTCAATAGAGGTAGAAATGGCAGAACTGAGGAGTCAGAGTCACCTCTCGGGACTTTGACCAAAGACTTGACATCTTTTTGGAGTGCAGCTTGCTGTGCCTGTTGTTTTTGGGGTTCTGCCCTAGTCATGTCAAACTAATGCACACAAGTAAACCCAGAGACACTGAGCTCTGCTGGAATGTGTGTCACCTCAGCTGGTTTCCAAAGGGCCGTTAAGACTGAGGTGAATTGTACAGTAGTCAAACATAAATAGTCTTTAACTGCGAAGTCCCAAATTGATCATTTTTGAAGGGGAGGCTTGGCAGATGTAACAAGTCAAAGGAGAGACAGATGTAGTTTATTACCTTCTGTCTATGGCAGGGCCAGCAGTAATCAGGGAAGATGGTTACTCCTTCAGACATCCTTCAGTTCTTAAGTCAATGTTTTTAGGGTGTTCCTGAGCTACATGGGGATCATGGTTTTACAGCCTGTTAGTGTCATGCTTTAATGTGGTCGTTCCTTAAGTGATGTTATTCTTTTGTAGGTTATGTTTATCAAAGATCTGTTGTTCTTCAGATAAATTAGCTGAAGAGCTATGATATGTTGAACTTATGTTCAACCCAAGTTTATCTTAGAAGTTTCTAGTAGGCCACAGAATTTGGTCTCCAAAGGAAGAAAAGGAATAATGGACAAAATGCGGGTTTTCTTGAACATTATATTAAAAAGTAATACTATGACATGGTTCTTATTGAAACTACATTTGAGTAAATATCCCTTTTTAATTTTTTTTTTTTTCAAGCTTTGTTAGTTGTGCTTCCAGCTAATGGCTTCAGTGAGTGTAGTTTTTTGTTTCTTGAGAGAATATTCTCTAAAGAAAATTGTTCCTTGGAGGATTGCACCTGGAGCAATCCCAGGACCATTCTCGCAGTTTATTGTTCTCAACTGTGCTTCAAAACGAAACGCCCCAAAAATCACACAAGCATTTCCCTTCCTATGTAATGCTAGTAATTATGGCTCTCATCCTCCTTCCTTACATAACTAATTCATGTTTTAGATAATCTGTTTTTCCTCTGTCCATGGCATTGGCTTTCTGGCTGAAGCTAAATGCTGATGTTGTGGTGCTCATGGGGTTTCCTGTCCTTTGCCTGTCTGGTTTCTGGTACTCGTACAGCTGTCTTCAGTTACTGGGACGTGTTAACTCTTGGCCATATTACACTGAAATGAAGTCAGAGATTAAACTACACTCTATTTCTGCCTCCCCTTTTGCCACTTCTTCACTCTCAGAATTAACCCTTAGTTGTGTATCAGAAATGGAATGCAAAGAGAAAGCCTGTGGAAAGGAACAGGAGTAATGTATACCAAGGAATAGAAATAGTTACAAGGGGACTCTTTTGCTTTGCATTTTCCCTTCCAAGGGTGGGTAGAATGGTACCTACGTAATTGCAACGTTTTTTGTCATGTAACAGATATTCTGGGTTTTGTGATGATGTGGTAAAGGCATCTGGGCCAACAGGGAATTGACTGTAATGCCAGGTTATGAGGAAATTATTTGAGCTTCACCCTGTCCAGAAGCGGGTATATCGTCTCACAACTTTTCTTGAAGCTTGAAGTAAGTTATTTGTGTGCAGCGTGTGGCAGATAGCGGTTACTTTTTGTGGTGAAACTTGGGATTGTTGTTTTTCCAAAATGTGTGTGTGCCAGGGAGCGGGTGAGGCATTTACAAGGCTGTCTGTGTACCATATTGCAGTGTAGCCCTGTTGGTGGGGAAGGGAGCGGGTGGGGTAACTGAACAGCACCCCAGGGAAAGCAGCTCAGTCACAAGATTCTCTTGAGTATGGAGATGGAGGTGGGATCTCAGGTCCTAAGTGTTAACAAGCTGTTGCACTTACACTGCATCTCTGAAGCTCCTTAAAAGCAGCAGCCTCATTTAAAACTAGTATCAGTGTGTTAAACTGCAATAGATATATATATATAGATAATATATATATAGGAGGCTGTGGTGAGCTAGTCGAGCCTAAAGACAGTAGCTGCCCTTCTCTTCCCCCAGCCTGGTGCAGGTGCCTGCTGGAGAAGGAGAGTCCTGAATTGGCAGAAGGGTCAGTAAAGTAGTTGAATGGCAAGAAAGAAGCCCGTTAATGAAAGGAATCAGCTGGCAATTGGTGCTAAAGAAACAAGCAGGGCTGGGGACTGCTGGGGACTTAATTGCTTTGAAATTTTTTAGAAAGTGAGAAGCTATCTCATNTTTTTTCTTCATGATTTTTGTTTTTTTCTGAATTAATTTCCATTCTTAGGGGATTTTCTTTTTCCATTTTAATCTTGAAGTGGGTCACACCACAAATAATTGTTTGATGCAGAGTTGTGAAAGTTTTTGAAACACATTAAAGCTTTTATGTGCTGCAGACTTTATAGAATAAGCTAATAGTGAATTTTAAGGAAATTGGTGGGTGGGACATGCCAGATATGAGATGGACGTGCCTGTCTTGCAAGGAGGCTTATATGTGTAAGTTATGTTCCTTACAAAGTATCACAGCAGATCCAAACAGACCATTGATTGCTTTAGCTACTTAGTATGTCAAAAGTTTTATTTCTTACATGTAACAATTGATGCAGTTCCTCTGTCCACTCTTGAAAGTCATCTGGAAAAAATGGTGAAAAGATGTGCAGAAGTATTTAGAGGATAGCAAAAATGCCTTAGAGCTGGAGTATACTCTTAAATTTTGGCAGCAGGTAGTGCCAGTAATTACCATTTACAACCACAGCTGTTCTGTTAATGGCATGCTTATGCAGGTAAATCCATGGTTATACTAAACACTTCATGCTGGAGCCCTGAAATAGATTGAGGTGTGGGTTCTGCTCCCTGGCAGTCTCATTTCCTCCATGATAGGAAAGTTTTGCATGTGACATTGCATTAATAAACTATGCTATTTAGTCATGTAGTTTGGAGGAGAGACTGTCATGTTTCAATTCGTTTAGCATATCAAAAAGGAAATTGAAAAATTATTTTGGTACAGTACTGAGGCTCTAGAAAATTGTTTAATCTAGTGGGAAACCACATATCCAGAACCAGCATGTTGAATGAAGTAGTAGACAGCAGCACTTGAAAAATGTGGAAGAATATTTCAATGATGAATGTGAGTACTCAAATAACACACAGAAGGAAATGATGGATGCTGCCTTTGGTTAACTATACTTTTGCAATTAGGAGTGGTGAGGCCTTTGAGGAAGACATGCTGTAGCCTGCAATTAGCAGTGACAAGCTGGCAGTGGTATTTCAGATGCTTCAGGGTGGTCCCTGGCTGCCATCCTGCCATGCCAGCTGCCACACGTGCCCCCCTGCTGTGCAGGGCACCCACTGCTCTTCTCCCTCCTGGCACTCCCAGAAAGTACAGTCAGAAACTCAAGTACGGATAAATACTTGGGATAACCCATAAAATTCTATAATCTTGTACAAGAGGGATGAACAGCTGATACGATGTCTGTGTCTACTTCTGTCTTTGAAGCACTCGAATATTCTTTTCCCAAGGAGCAGGGTAGCTTGCATAAAAATTGGTTCTTGGATCAAAGGACTGGCTGTCAATCTTCTGGATGCTGAGCATGTCTGAGACTAAGGCAGTGCTTTTAAAAATGCATAATTCCTTGATCTATTTTGGGTTTTATCACTCCAGCCTGCCGTCGCAGCCGTGAATTCTGGCTGAACGAAGAGCTGCTTGTAACAATAAGGCCTGATGAAAACTGATTTATGTTACGGTCTTCAATATTGGTTTAATGATCCTTGTTAATCCAGAGGCATATAACAAAACAACAGATTCTGAGGGGAAATGAGTTCTATTAGGACAAACAAATGCTCACCGCATTGTATTTTTAATACAAACATGGCTCTCTAGCAAGATGCAGCATGTTTTTTCAATGATAACCGGATAAATTGTCAATTAAAAACCATATACAGAGTAGACCCAACTGTTTGTTGCGAATCTAGGTAGGCTTTGTAGTCTCATTTACTTGTTTAATTGCACTTGCTTAAGTTGGTCTCGTGTTTTTAACACTGTTGAATGTAATCAACACATGATAAGGGGTTCAGGGCAGGGGCTGGCAGCTTCCCTCTGCCTGGCGGAGGTGATGCGGTGCCATTCCCTCCTCCTGCCCCAGCTGCCTCTGCTCCTCCTTCCTCTCTTGGGCTGAGACTGCCTGGTACTGCTTTGTCTTTAGAACTTCTCAGAAATATGGTTTGGTGTGTCCCCCCCACCCTGGCCCATTGTTATTGGGTTTGTCTGCTACCTTGTTGGTGAGCTCGGTGGGTGTGCTGGACATTGAGACCAGTATCAGGCCACTCAAAATAAGTGGTGGAGTGTGACCTTCCCCCTTCAGTCCTGCCGTTGATTCAGTTCCAGCCTTGCCGTGGCCTGCCCCTCTGGTGAGATCACGAGATGAGGGAGCTGATTCACAAGTACTTTATATTCCCTGCACTACTCATTGCTTACTTTCCTTTTACATGGTAGTTTTCTGATAGCTTAGTGACTGGAGTCAGCGTGTGGAGGGGTCAGCTGGCCCTGGTGTAGAAGCATGGGAAGGAGCGCGGTGCTGGGAGCAGAACGGGACCTCCCCGTTGGCAGCAGAGAGCTGTTGGCTTTTGGGGAACCTTACCATTAATTATTTGGCCTTGTTAAAATTATGTTGATTCTGTTTGATTTTCAGCACTCTTCTTAGGTGCACACGAACGGGATGTTACATGTGGCTAGGCTTGGATTTTTTTCACTAGGCTTGGATTTTTTTCACTAGGCTTGGATTTTTTTCAACGTGCAGCTGTAGTCGGGAAGTGGCTGACTACACTACCTTTTCTCCTCTTTTCCTCATCAGGAGCTTACTAAAAGCAGTCACCTCAAACTCTTGGTGTGTAAATAAGGGTCAAGATCTAGCTGAAGATGTGATATAGTGCAATTAAACCGCGAGGCCTACAATAGAAACAGAAATTGAGTTTATTGTACCTGGTTTTTTCACAAAATTGGGAATTTGAGGGTTTTGTACATTATTGAAGTAGTATTTTGCATGGGGGAAAGGCAGGCTTCTGCTCTCCTGAGTTGGAGTTGTGTGAATACTTGAATTAATTTGATGCTGTATTTATGGATTATACTTCTATGCAAAGCAAAAAAACCTTATAATTTCTTTATGTTGAAGTAATTTGTGGTATGCCATAAGCAGAAAGGCTGAGTTTGCTTTTCTGTCTTTGCTTATACAGCGAGTAATTCTTTACCTTCTTTACAGCTTTGAAAGACTGCGTTGCTGAAGCTTCAGTGCTGGGAATTCATTTGTCTTTTTTTCACTAGGCTTGCCGTGTCACTGCAGTCATGAGTGTTACTGTGCCATCTCTTGTACCAATATTTTTCTTGAAAATAGTCATGAAGGCATCTTACAATGTGTTTTATTTAAAAAAACAAAAGAAGACACATTGCTTATAACACACCCCCCCATTTATTGTTAACTAATCAGGTTTTAGACCGTAGCCCATGTTATATAGATAGCACATTTTCTTACCTTTCAAATAAGAAAAAGTTAACTATTACAAGAGCGAGCATACTCCAGGCTAGGGAACCTATTCTTTAGAGAATTAAAATTTATTGAAACAGAATCGTTTGTCGTGCTTCTGCATTCATTCTTGCAGCGTTTTTTTTGCTCACAGAAAAATGCTTTTAAGTGCTCTCTGCATAGTTAAAATAACAATCTGGTATATGGAATGCATTCATTTTAAATTGGATATTAATTGAGTGTGTGGTCAGTGCAGTGAATCAAAAATGTAGAGCACACTGTGCACGGATGCATGCTGCATTGGCAGAGCTGGAAATGATACACTATCTGAACCAGTGGGACTACTATCTCTTGCTGTCACAAAAGCCCAAATGTCCCAGTGTGCCTGAGTGTGTGTCAGGTGCTCTGTGTCGGTTGTGCTTCAACCTCTGGGTATTTGGCTGTGTGCCATGTTGTTGTTTGACAGCCCTTTGGGATTCATAACCTCAGTTAAGATTCCTAAATGTAGCCGCGACACTGGTACTTTGAGGACCTTGCATTTTGTTAGGTTTGGCATGCTTGAATATTGGTGAAAGAAAATGTGTGTCTGAGCCTGAGTTTTGTGTGATAACATTCAGGGTCTCTTTTTAACGAATGGATAAAAGCAGTGAGGTTTCTGGGAGAGCACAGAGTCATCCGTGTACTTGTTGCAGTTTAACTCCTGAAAAGTCCTATGATCCCTTTCTTAAGCCACAATCAAAACCTTATTGTGAATTTGCAAGGCAGCCTGGTGCTGGTGGTGTGAAAGAGTTATCATTCGATGTGATGTAAGGTCCGTTCCTATTTACAGAGAATGTCATTTGATGTTGTTTCCTTTTTTTCTCGGTTTGCAGATGTGGGTGGCTGCAGTTCTTTCCGATCCCACACAGATGTTGTCATTGTCCATTGTGCAGAGAGCGCTGCTTGGGGTAGTTTTGCTGGGCTGAGAAGGGAACAGCCTGTCTGTGTTCTCCTGGTTGCACAAAGTACAGCGTGGAGAGACAAAGGAATGTTCCTGCTCGTTTTGTTTTGACCGGCTGTGGCACAGGTTCTTCAGTAATAGTTCTGCTTCAGGGTTGGAGGGGTCTTCAGTCCTGAGCCCCCAGATGCTGCTGCTGGCAGTGTCACTGCATTCCTTCCAGTGAGAAAATTGAAAGAGCAGAAACAATGCATGTATTCCATTTTATATAATAAATGAAATACCTTGAAGCAAAATGTCACCTTCCGTAATTGAGTGTGTGGACTTCCTTCTTATTGATGCTGGCAGTCTTTCCTGATTTTTTCTGAATCACTTATGAGAAATTCATACAGGAGTTTACCTGAATTGGGCAAAAATAATAAATATATGCTAGTGAACTGTTACTAATTTATTATTTTCTATTAGATGTGCTAGTACATACAATGAAGCTTGTATATGCAGTCAGGTGCATCTGATTTATGTAGAGCCTGAAAGGTTTTATGAGTATGTCAAAGTGGTAGAGTAATTTAAAGAAGAAATTGAGCACTGTCTGGAGGGAAATGAAGCTTTGCCAGCCTAGACATTGGGCACACCATGAGGACAGTTGTCTGTCGTTACTGTATATTTCTCAGTTATATGTGCTATCTATATAGTCTTCTAGTTTAGAAGTAACATGGTTGTGATTCAGAAAACAAGTCGATGCATCCTCTTGGGTTTGATTTTTTTTTGTATATTGCTGTAATACCAGATTTTGTGATACCATATAATACTTCTATTCTCTCAAAGAACTGCTTTGACTCCTACTGGATTTTATTCTAACACATAATCCAAGGGATTAAGACTAGCAACTTTTGGAGCCCTCCCTGCTCTGTTACATGGACGTAGCCATCTTCCAGAATGAATATGCTGTGTAGTTGTTAAATACTATTATTATCAGTGATGTGTGTGTAAGCATGAAAGAATCCAGCTTTGTTTTCAGGGTTTATCTTAATTTGGCAGGAGTAGTAATCAAAGGGAGAGTTAAAGGGAGCATTTCAAATACTGCTGTGATGCTCATGTTATGTCATCTGTGTTGTGGGGGAATTGGATTTATTTTCACACCTGTCTGTTCCTAGAAAAAAAAGAATTCTGGGTGAAAATACTTTTTCATTAAAGAGCAATGAGTAGAAATGCTTTTCTTAAAGGTAGGTTTGTGTTCCCCTATATATGACAAAGTTGAGGCATAAAATTCTCTTGTCTAAGTAATGATGTTTTTATCTCTTAGGGTATGAGTCTTGTGTTTGCAATCTCAGTGTTACAAACCCCTGCTTTGTGCAGATTATGAATGAGAGATTACTATAATGAGGTAATAATTATACTAGAAAATACCAAAAAATCCTTGTTAAAGATGGGAACAACAGAAAGTGATCTGTTAAAGAATGGAAAGGGCTGGTGGAAGGGCTTGTTTGAACCTTCATGACAATACTTTTATCTGAAAGTAATCTGATTAAAAACTGTCTACCTTCATGCTTTTTGTTGGTTGAAGGCATGGAACAGCAAAGGCATGATCTCTGTAGCTGGTTACTTGAAATACCTATTTATGGAAATTTTCTTGGCTAAAGATCTGAGTGTTTCTGTTCTGCATCTTTAAATTGTTGCCCTTGGGCCAGCCCCACTTATTGGTGTTAACTCAAAAATAGCCTCAAATGGCTATTTTTAAGCCTTGGCCAAAACATCATTGAATAAGATCAGGATTAACATTTGGGAGTTCATGGTGAACGAGCTGGTAATTTAATCAAGGATCAAAGTGCATGGTATTAGATTAGAAACTTGAACGTGTGCTGGTTATAGCTGACTGGTTACTGACCTCACCCACATCCTAGGGAGGTAGAAGTTCCTAACTTTCAGGATAGTATCCCTTTGTAATGACAGTGTAATCTCTGCTCTGTCAGCTTGGGCTGTCTTTTGTGTCTAGCAGAAGTAGCATTGTCAGCATTTTTAATGCAGGATTTCCTGTTCTTTTCTGTCTAGATTAGAGTTCTAGAGGTATGCTTTATGGAATTCACTTGTAAGAAGTTTTTAGTATTTAAATGGGGGTGTGTGTATTTAGTAACAAAAGCTTTTGTGTACTCTACACTAGTAATACTGTTCTGGTTTGTATTTTGTACACAGCAGTGAATATATTTGTGTGTAAAAGCAAATATATGCAAATATAGAGAGGAATGAATGTCTTTGTATTTAAGAGCCAAAAACTTTTAGGGAAGGAAAATTGCTCCTGTAGAGGAAGTGTTATCTTTTTGGAACAGATACATGTCAGGTGTTTGGTTTTAATCTTTTCAAGTGCTTTATTCATGTTTGTTATTGACCACATTTATTTCCCATAAAACGAGTAGGGGGTGTAACTGTATTTATGACGTTACAGTAATACTGATATGAAAAAGTCATGCCATGCCAAGGTTTTTGATACAAGAATAAGCTGCTGTCCATAGTCTTGTCTGCGTCATGCTCAGCCCCTGCACTGAGGTGTGGGCTTTGCCCTCTGCTTTGCATTTCTTAGGGAATGAATGTGGGCACTCATCGCAGTGCCACTGAGACACGACCTGTGTGTCAGAGCCCTAATATAAGAAGGCGTTTTGCCTGACAGCATTAATTGGAATAATTTATCCTTGTTAGTCTTATGTAGTATTCGTACAGCATATGGCTTTGGATATATGTAAGGTGCTCCTTTAATTTGTTCCTGTAGCATAAGATAAAGGTCTTAATGCGAGTTCTTAGATTCTGTATTTTCTATTTTAAAAGAGTTACAAATAGAAGAATTTAACTGTGTCATGACAAGCTCTTCTTCAACTGTCAGGGATGGTTATTCCACATAGGAATACCTTTGCTACTCTCTCTTGATCTTCATGTGTGTTGTTATACTGACTTTGTTTCTATTTTTGACATGCTTTTTTCCCCTCTCCTTTGCCAGGTGAAGCAGGAGCTGAAGAAGGAAGACCTTGTGGCTCGCAATCATGCCATTCCCTTTTGGCAAGTCCCACAAGTCTCCTGCAGACATAGTGAAGAACCTGAAGGAAAGTATGGCAGTTCTAGAAAAGCAAGATATCTCTGACAAGAAGGCAGAAAAGGTATGGTTGGGACTTCACAATTGCTAAACAGTAATTGAAAGGGGGGAGCGGGGAGAGAGGAAAGAAATTTGCAGCTATTGAAACTGAATCAATTAGGAATGATTTTTGGATTTTATACTCTGATAAAGGGCTAGTTATTATGCACCTTTGAACAAGTTTGTTTCACGTTGACTGGATGTATATTTTTATGCCACTGACAGGTGATACGGTACCTAAAATAATTTGGTTTGGAACTGTAGGACGTTGCATTCTTTAATGAGCACCTCACAGCCACACAGCATTCTGGTGCTTGTGTCCACAGCAGTGAGTTGTGTCTGTGCTTGTCCATGCAAATGTTCACAGAGCAGACTGTTACTGAAACTGAGGAACTTTGTGTCTCCAGAGATGTCAGTAGAGGATATCCTTTCACCTATCCTTGCCTTTTCTTCAGCACATAGGAAGACGTGGTGAAAAGTTCCTGTGGTGGTGCAGTTTCATTTAGATAGGCTGGTTTGCTGCTTCAGGGTTTGTATCTGTCAACAATCATTTACTTCACAACTGGTAGTCTTGATGGCCTTACTAAAAGTTCAGCCTGTGTGCAGCTGCATCCCATCTAGTGACTCGTGTTGCAGGGGTATTTACTTTTTAGATGAAGTTTTTCATAATAAACTCAGCACAAGGGCATAGATTTCAATACTTCCAAAAAACTCCCAAAGCTAAATCAAAAAACCCCAGCCAAACAAAACATCTCCCTCTCCAATCTATGAGCTTTTGAAGCAGCTGTGGTACCCTCCTTGGATCCTCTCCCAGCATTATTTAGCTGTTCTGTGCCATTCTTGGCATCCTGACAGAGTCATGTGTAGGGGACAGTCGCAGTCTTTTCCATGTTCACCAATATTTTTAAGCAGAGTGTGGCCACCTTCTCTACATGAAGTTTCACCTAGGTTTGGCACTACTACTTGAAGGGCAGGAGAATCTCAATCTTAACTGAATTTTGCAGTCTTTATCCTGATATTTTTTAGAGTCAGCATCTTATACCCCAGTGCCAGCACGTGGAATGTTCCGGATCTCTTGCAGTGTGCCACAGTATTTTTCCCTGATGCTTTTTCTCTCTTGCTGGAGAGAAAAATGCTACAGCATCTAATGTGGGTCTGTGTGGAGGCTGGGATGATTTTCATTGCCACTGCTTTTCTTCTTTCTCTAATAAAAGACATCTGTCAGGAGAGGAGGGGTCAGTGCATTCTGAAGAGTCTGTGATGAGACATGGCACTGCCTCCTTCATCTCAGCCGCATTATTAATTCCTGGAGATGTGGCTTGATCTTAAAATCCATGCTTTTTTGTGTCATCTTTTTCTTTTTGCTTAGACCTCTAATGGGGAACAGACCAGCTTCATTCCATTGTGCATAGCTGAGCGCTGTATCATGTGCCTGTGTTCTTGATGCTGTAGCTGAAGATTATTACGTACCGTTTGCTTCTACCTGGCTTTTAATCCCATACCTCCATTTTCTTTAAAGACCTTGTTTATGTGAGGTGGCTGCTCTGACAAGAAAGAATATGCTAATCCTGGAGAGCTGTTTCTCTTGTGGCATAGAAAGCGACACATCCTGCTTTGAGGAGGAACGGGCAGCACCTGTGCTCAGTGGGTTAAACAGGGGGAGGGTTAAATAGTGATGCTCCCAAGACTGAGCTTGGTGTGGTAGTGCTGGCCTCGGTCATCCTCGATATTCAGAGGAAACCAGCTGATGAACCTGAACATTCCCAATACCAATATCCACGTCTCCATACAGAGGTTCTTCAGGAAATAGTTGTTTCACCGACAAGCTGAGACTTCCATGAAGGTGACTGTGACTCTGGATGTTTTTCCTCAGATTGTTTGATGGTTTGATAGGGGAAGTTCTTTGTTATCTTATAGACCAGTCATCACATCTTTGAGGGTACAGGTCTGATAAAACACCCTAAATTCACACCCTCTTCCTATCCAGTCTATCAAAATGACTGGACTAACTTTGAAGTTAAAAGACAGCAAGGGCCTGAGCAGTAGCCATTATTAAAACAGAAGAAAAATTTCTGCATGCCCATATCTAACTATTTAGGCATCTTTTACCTTTTAGTACCCCTTTTATTATTACAATCCTTTCTGCAATGTAACTTTTCAGCCTGCACAAAAATTATTGCCCTTTAGAAAAATGGGAGAGGAATGGCAGAGGTTTTCTTTTTTTAAAATTACATCTTATTAGTGATTAGACTTGTATAAAATTCTCTCTCTCCTCCTGCTTCTTTGTTGCTGTTTCATCTGGGGATGTGTTTTTGTAGCCTGGCAGATAAACAACAATGAACTTCCAAGGCTAAACAGTGTATTCAGCATTGATTACCGTTTGTGGTAAAGACAACCTTTTGGGTGCAGGGGCTACTTACATTTCCTAAACTACTTTGTTTCTTAAAATTAAGTATGCACACTTGCATATTTTCTTTAGTCTTGAACATACGGAATTTGAAATGTGTATGTAGGTTAGACTAAAAAAATAGCACATGCTGAAGTGAACAGAAGGTTTCAAAATGTAATCATAGTTTTAAATATTTCTTCCACAAACTGGAATTAGTTGTAAATGCCCTTTTATTTTATACCTTATGGCTGGCTGAGGTTCCAAAGACAAACTAGGACTTTCCTATTGCAGTGTTTTTAATATGTCGCTCGCTCTAGTTCCTACCATGCAGTAGCAGCACAGTACTATTAGGAAAATACTTAGTTCTGACAGTTTCCTAATACACTTGGAAATACAGATTTGTAAGAAAATTAGAAAAAATAATTTTCCCTAGAAACTAAAAGTGTGATTAATTATGTTTGAATAGAATACCTCAGTCTTTTTCGGTGCGTTGACTGGAATTTAAAACCTTTAATGTTTTGTGAGAGCTAAGAAAGATTTGTTTAAAGCTTGGACAGTGTATTATTTTGTATGTTCTTTATAATGCATATGGATTCAAAAAATTAATTCTAGTTGCATGTTAATCTGGATTTTTTTAAGCTCTGTGAATACTGGAGAAAAATTAACCAGGTAATTCTCCGTGTCATTTTGAAATGCTGTTTAATTTTGTGGTATGGATGGGACTGGAGATCAGAGGTGGCTGTAAAAGCTGGGCTGTGTCTCGCTGCCTCGTCTCCCGTGGCTTGGACTGCTCGGGGGCTGCAGTCTTGGATTTGGGATGAAGATGATAGCTCACTGCCTGGTAGTATTTTGGAAGGCAAACTTGGAATAACAAGTGCTTTATAACTGAAAAAATGTTCATCACATATGCTGTTAGTTTTCCATTACTTGTGTTTTTTCAGAAAGGGAGGGGCTAAGAGGAAGGGGAAGGAAAACTCCGTTCATATAAACAGGACCTACCCTAAATCTGGCTCATTAATTAGTCTTTTATTCGCATCTCTTCCTCCTCTTTGGCTGACATCAGCATTTATTTTTATACCACCAGTTTGCTTGATTTGTGGCACACATTTACTGTTGTGAAGGTAAATATTTACCCATGTAATAAACTTGTTCTTCCTTACCCTCTGCCCTTGGGTTAACCCTCTCGTAGCAGCTCCGGTTTTGGTTTTGGGATAATTGTTTCAGCCCGGTTGACCATTGCAGGCACGGTTGGTCTCTCTTCTTTAAGTTACCAGTTCTATATGGTGGACAGTGTACTATATGTACGGGATGATGCAATGCAGTGTTTTGATTCAGCTGTCCAAATGTCATATTGTGTCATATTGCCACAGGCATAGGTCAAGTTTTAATTCAGTGAGTAAACGCTGTCATTTACAAAGCAGTAAAATTTGAAATGTTATGCACCTGCCTACACTTAATTCTTGGTTGGAGGAAGGCAAAAGGTTAAGTGATGTGCCTTACCTGCTGCGGGGGCTCTTACTCAAAGGGTAAAGATGGGGTTGCTTCTGGAAGGAAGGGGTGAGAAGACACGCTTCTGTTCTAATTGAACTTAACTCTGTAATGACTCCTTCATGCTGGATGTCTGCTAAAAAAAAATAATAATTTTTGGCTTTTAAAATAAACTGGTGGCACTGGTGTAGATAATCATATATTTATAGAATTGTATGTTTTTATAAGTGATTTGAAATCAATAAATTTAAATAGAATTCTTAATACGGTATTGTTATTTATGATAGATACTACTCTAGGCTAGTAAAAATATTCATCAAGACAGGCCAAAAATTATAGCATGTTTACCTCTTTAATAGAATTTTTCATTAATAGTGCAATTTATATAACTGCATTTTCAATGTGGACAGCACCCTTAGCCATAGACCCGGAGCTGGCTGAGCTCATCCTAAATACCTTAGGGCTGACCATGTGTTATTATCTTTTTCTACTGTTTCTCTAAGCAGAAGCAAGCATTACTTTGTAAAACTCAAATACTACAGCTGTACAAGTCTAAAGGAAGTATTTGGCATTTGCACTGCTTGGAACTTAAGGAAACAGTAAATTTTGACAGTATCAGCGAAATAGCCTATAGACTGGAATAAACCATATGTTTCATTGCTATAAAAACATGCAGCTGATTCTGGTGTGACAATCACACCTGTGACTTCGTGGTGTCTGTTTATATTTTCAATAATATCTTCCTGTCTTTGATACAAATAGAGAAGTAAATACTTCCTTTGTTTTCCTTACTTTACATGTAACTTTTATAGTTTGACTTGTCCTCCAATGGTATTGATTGTCTGACACCACTGAATTTCAAATGTGACCTGTCACAGGAATTCTTCTTTAAAATTATTTGGACCTCAGTGTTTTAGGAAATCTTGCAAGTAATGCTATCTAGCTTTCTCTTGTCTTTCTCAATTTTTTTTACTGTTTTTTCACTTAGCTCTTAATGTTGTTATTTAATGTAGCATTGTATTTTTCAGCGTAGCTATCAGATTTCCATTCTGCATCTGAAATGGCAAAATTAGCTCTGCTCATCACATGTATGGAATATGTTTGAGAGTTCATGGAATATAGGAGAGTAGAGAGATACAAACTTTCTAGGAAGTTTATTTCTAGTCCTTCTGATGTTGAATTTTAGAGTAGAAGAGAAAAGAATATAGAATTGTCATATTTTGTGGAAGTGTAGTGTATGAAAAGACCTTGGTGATTGCTATAATACTTTCAGAAAACCTCATATTTCTGTATGTGTGGTATGAATTCAGAAGTGATAGTTTGGGCTAAGTTGAAGTGATAGAAGCAAGTCTCTTTCCATGCTGAAGATGGCCAGACATGGCTACAGGTTGCCTAGAGAGGTTGTAGAGTGCCCCTTTGTGGAGCTGTACAGAGCATGGCTGGCTGTGAGCCTCATGAGCCTGATGGGACTTTGAGGCTGGCCCTGCCTTGAGCAGGTGATTGGACCCTGATGACTTCCTGAGGTACCTCCCAACCCAAGCTGTTCTGTGTTTCTCTGTCTCTAACCAGTACTTCCCACTAAAGCCATGTGTCATTCCACGTTCAAGTGAAGCACTTTGTGAAGATCATAAGAAATCCGAGTCCTGGTGTCTCTTCTTGAAGTTACTGATTTGTATGTTTGTGTTAGGCCAGAAGGGGTTTTTTTTGCACTTGGTGGTTGGAAAGACTATTTTGTTTTCTGTCTGGTTTGTAAGCATTTCCATTACTGGCATCTTTCTTCAAGTGGTGGTGAGGGAGAGCCTGTAAGTGTGATTATGAAAGTTTCGGGAGGATTGTTCTGTTTTCTGGGGTTTTGGTATGAAAAATTCTCCACTGGCATTCTTAATTTCAGGCGTGCCCTCAATATTGCCACCGTCTTACTTAAAATAGGTAGTTCCTTGAACCTCTGCCTTTCTTCCTCTTTAATCTTGCTTTCTAAATTAGTGTGCAGGGGCAAACTGCAAGAGAACTTTTATTGCTGCTTCCTGTTTTCTCGGTAGCCATGGATCAGAGACATCTCTTCATATCTCCACATTTGACAGATGTTCCTGTTCTTTTCCTAGTAAATAGATATTTCTTCTGAATTTTAAAGAAATAGAACAGTCATGTGGCGTAATACTATCGCAATATGGTGAGCTGGCTTTCTCATTTTACATCTTCAGGAGCTGTCATGAATCTAAGCAGTCATGTTGAGCACCTGCTTATTGCTGTCTTACTAACAGTGCACAGAAAATCCTTTGGAATTTCAATTAAAGGAGGAGCCAACCCGGACTAGGAGCTGCAGTTAGTAAGAAGAGGGAGGCAGTGGGGAGTGGAAAGTTGTGGAGGAGCTAAATGTTACATGGAGCCTCCTTAAAGGTCATGGAATCCTTAGTTGCATACCTAGCAGAGCTGGAATGGCTTTGGCTTGAGTAGTGCATAGGTCATGCTGATCACAAGCCTCTCTAGATGTAATGCACAAATGAGAAATCTTTTTACATACCCCTTATAAGATATGCAGGAAGTGATAATTTTTTCTCTTCATTAGTTTCCCATGTGCTACCAATCATAAATACTTTACACTAGAGTGTATGCATACCTTGTTGGCAGGTTCATCTAATTACTAAAAGTTAGTGCACTTATGAACCATTCATACTTTTTAGGCACATTAAGAACTAATACAATATAATTAAACCAGCTATTTATGATGATAATTTTTGACATTTTGCCCCCAAGCTACATAAACATATATATTGAGACGAATAGTTGTTCTTTTTTTTTCTCCAAGGTAACTGTGTTTTACAATTCAGAAGTAGGTCTTCAGAAGTGTTTGTGTTGACTTAATTTTACTCAAGAGATAACTCTCCTTCCGCTGCTAAATCTCAATGCTGCTCCAGCCCATCGGGCTTCCCCAAGTGAGACGTCAGACCCGTCTGTCTTCTGTAAGATGGACTTAAACTGGGAAGCATCTTAGACTTCTGATTGCCTCCTGTATTGCTGTGTTCTTTTGAGCACACCTCTTTCTGGGTCTGTTTGCTGGTTTATTCTTGTATATTAAGGTAACCTGAAAAGTACAGGAGGTACAATGAGATTTTGTTAGTTGGAGAGGAAAAATTCATCCTCATTGCCTGGAATGGGAGCCTAGTATTTGACAAAAATATTTAGGAGGGGCCTATCTGCAGTTCAGGAGGACAGGCGTGTGACTCCGAGCCATGTTTTCCAACCTGATCGTGAATACCTCTGTTTTACAGAACAGAAAGTTTGTTGGGTCTTTTCATCCCACTGCTATTCTGCAGGGGATTTTTGAATTGGAAGTTCAAAGGCAGTAAAAAAGGAAGAGATTTTTAATTTTGGTAATTTGTCAAATGCATGTCTTACCTCTGCCTTTTTTCTTTTTTTCTGTAACATGTAACAAGTCTTATTCACAGAAAGATTATCTTTTGGGTTTTTTAACAGGTTGTCATTTCCTGATTGTTTGTTTTTTTTTTCCTGAATGGAAGCTTGCAGGTTCTAAGAATAATAGAGTGTGCAGTTAACAAGACAAATCAAATGACTTTGCGCTTTAACTGTATTTTTTCATTTCTTTAGGCCACTGAGGAGGTCTCAAAAAACCTTGTTGCCATGAAAGAAATCTTGTACGGCACGAATGAAAAGGAACCACAGACAGAAGCTGTGGCACAGCTTGCTCAAGAGCTGTACAACAGTGGTCTTCTGAGTACCCTAGTAGCTGACTTGCAGCTAATTGATTTTGAGGTAAGAAAATAAGCTTGACATTTCTTATATTGCAAGTGTTAAAATAGACATATCTGAATTCCTGCCACTTCACTTGATTAAGACAACTTCTCATTTTCAGCTTTTTTTTTGTTCTGGCTAGAAAGAGAAGCCCATTAGAAAGAGGGCTCATTGGTCCAAACTACCTGGAAAGTTAAGCAAATACAGAATATGAAATCTGTGAATTTAGGCACACAGACCACAAAAAATTGAAGTAGATAAACCTCTAATCCTGATGATATGGCACAGTTCGGTTGAAATTATGGAATAATTCTGAATTGTTGCATACATTGGAGGGTTAATCTCTTAGTACTAATACCATAGTGAACACAAATTATAATACTAGAAGGTGTGTCTATATTCTCATCTTGTTAAATTAAATTACTTGGAAAAGTAAGCATTGCAACATTTATGAAGGACTTCATATTTTTACAGTAAAGCTGTTACTAGTAATAACAGTTTAGTGTTTCTCTCTAGAAAGGAGCAATGCAACCTTCTTTATGTTTTCCTCATATTTTTTTCTATTTGTTAAAAGAAGAACAAAGCCAAGTTTCTATTGATTACTTCAAAATAGCAATACTTACTTGCATTTAAGCATTTCTATAGAAACCTCTATCTGGCATTTGTCACCACATCACATAGAATAACTTAGTTACACAGTACCATAGTGCAAAACCACCCCTTTTAGTTATAAGAAGTTGCAGTACAGTGGGATTTTTCTATTTTTTGTGAGGTCCCACAAGAAGCGTGTGGTTGCCTGGGAAAGGAGCCAAACCCCATGTATTTCACTCCACAGCCTTGACCATAAAGACCATCCCACTTAAGGTTGCTTAAAAACGGTATTGTTCATAAACAAGTTGTTCACAATGCAGGCACAACAGTTTAAAGTCCTATTGTAGTATGACATTCCAAAAACAATGGCTTTCTTCCCTGCTCTTTCTTCTCTCCCCTCCACCCCACCCATAACTCCCTCTGATTTGTGTTTAATCATAATACAGTGGTATTTTTCCCTACCCACACAACTGTTTATACCAAACATAAAACATTCAAGTTGTTAAATAAGCAAGGAGACCTGGGAAAGCTGAGAGGGAATGCTGAAATGTGGTGGCCTTTAATTGCTGAAGAAAGGAAATCATGAAACGTCATCTGGATTCTGCTGACCTCTAGATTCTTATCAGCTTGGTGTTTACTCAGCCCGGTTATTAGCAAAGGAAACCTTCATTATCTCCTGGTAATGAAGAATGATAACAATTTGTACAGGCTTGCTCTCATTAAGGAGAACTATTCATTCTATTCTAAGGGGACTCGAAAAGATTGCAAGTAGTTTCCTGCTTGTGGACTTTCTGCAGCTTTGTTACACAAGGATGTGACAGTTCCCCCTTGAGAGAGACCAAGTCATTCATGCAGCTTTCTGGGCTGCACCACCTCTGCTTTTTAAGCTTGCGATCTGGCAGACCCTCCAGCTATTGTTGCTACCTAGAGCTGATGTGCTCCAAACCTACCCTGGCTTCCCAGCTGGTCAAAAGACAATCAGACGCTGGGTTTGATATCCCAGATCCCTGTGGCTGGGGGTTACTGCATTGGAAAGCATTTCTTCATTGCTCATGGAGATTTGAGTCTGATTTCCTAGTGGTTCTTAAACTTGAAGAGTAGGTTTAGCATTTGTTGCCACCATAGCTTGAGGTCATTCGGTGATGAAGTAACCATCATCTTTTTTTGCCAAGAACTTCACTCTCATTCCTGAGCAGGAGCAGGAATAGACAACTAATTAATAGATGGGGACAGTTCACTCTGACTTTTAAACTGTATCAGAAGTATTTGAATGTGAATAGTATGGTTAAAATAAAACTGAGAAAAGTAAGAAATTTAATTAAGAAACTGCCTGACTGCCCAGACCTGTTTAAAATAGACTTTTTCTTTGCAAGTAAAGCAGATAATACAACCATCTACCTGCCAGTCTCACAAACTTACCAGTGTTCTCCCTCCTGATTTTTGCTGACGTGTCTGTAGGAGAAATGGTATCCCCTGTGGAACTGTGGTGTTTCTTGGGTGGCTTTTCTTTTTTTTTTAAATGAATTTAAAAAACCCACCCCAAACACCAAAAAACCAAAACCCCCTTTTGCGGAAGGGAGCCTGAATCCTTCTGCTGGGAAGAGAATACCCGCACAGTCTCCTTCTCACCTCTCGCAGTCGTGACTGTTGGCTCGGGGTTTGGGGTCTGTTAGCCCCTGTTATGCCATGAGATCACTCAGTAATCCATCCTTCTAACAATAACTAGCCCTGGTATTACTGTGTACCACCAGCAGTGCAGTCATGTGCATCATAAGGAAATGCTGTTCCTGCTGGTGAATCCAAAGCAAATTGTGAGATCCAGTGCAAAACTGGCAGCGTTACTGAATGAGAGTTGATGACTATATTATGTGGAGTTTGAGTAAAGCAATTTCTGGAAACACTGCTCTACTCATTTCAGAACAAAGAGTTCTGGTGTTGCTTTGGGCTGGCTTTCAATGGAATTGTAATTGAGAAAACAAGCGTTTACAAACAAACTCTTATGTCCTGAAAACAACGCTTTGACAAAACTATCCCTGGTAATTCACAAACATGTCATTTGTAAAACTACAGTCTTCCTACGTTTTTATAAACATCCAGAAATTTTTTTTTTGCAGTCATCTTGACGTTGATTAGAAAAATGGAAATAATTTTGAATAGTTGCTGTTGTTTTTAACGTCTTTCCTACTTAAATACGCCTTGCATTTTACTCAGAAGCTTGTTGATGTACAGCTAGAGATTCTCAAGGGCCTTTATCTGTGTATGTGTTTTGTGTATAACATTCAGGGAACTTTCAGGTGGAGCTACTTAACAGGTCTTTATTTGCAAGTCTAGGCTTAGTACAGTTTTCCTAGGCTTTTTCTGGGTTAGATCTGATAACACATGGTCATGAAGTTGTCTTTATGGCAATCCCAAACTGCAAGTTATTCGCAGACATCTGGGTTTTAAATGGTTCGTGTGAATGATAGTGAAAAGTGCTGAGATTTATTTTAGTGCCTAGAAATCCCCTGATCTTAGACTTACAGTCAGGTTGTTAGATGTGTGTACCAATTTGTCATCTTTATCTGTGGTCTGACAGAAGGAAATACATGTGTACAATAAAGAGAACATTCATAGAATCATAGAATGGTTAGAGTTGGAAGGGACCTTAAAGACCATCAAGTTCCAACCCCCCTGAGTTCCCAGGTCCTTTACAACTGCCTGGTGCTATCATTGTGCAGTTTCTTGTCTATAATCTGTGCTGAATTCCAGCAGCCTGGTCTTAATTGTACGTCTTTGTCCATTGAAAAGTGCAAGACTTGCATTTCTAGGTTGGTGGGTGATTTCTCTTTGTAGTTTTTATTTATTTATTTAGCTACCATACGTTATAGTTTCAAGTTGGATGTTAACACTGCAATGAGAAATGCTCTGCCCGCTCTTAATGGTGGCATTAAGTGTTCCTAGGCTGGGGAGAGGAGAATGGAATATTGAAGAAACACACTTTCAGGCTGGAGAACAGTTAAAAACTGGTATGTTTTTAGCAAAAACAAGCCCAGCAGATTGATGCTATATAGAAGTCTCTGATGAAACATGAACTGGCTTTACTTCTTAATGTAAATTACCTGTGATGTAGCTGCAATGCAATGTGATGTTTTGAGTGCTTTGGCATTTTTGAAATGGATATAAAGAAACAATATTTGATCTAAGATGAGAGTATAGAGCCTGACTGAACTGCGGAACTCGCACAGTATGAGTGCATGAGATGATGATAATGTTTAATTGTTACTTGCCTTGGTGGACGTGAATATTATGTGTTTAACTGCTAACGTTTTTGACAGGGCAAAAAAGACGTTGCGCAAATTTTCAACAACATTCTCAGAAGGCAAATTGGTACAAGAACTCCCACAGTTGAATACATCTGCACTCAACAGAATATATTGTTCATGCTATTAAAAGGGTATGTACACTGTGAAGTGTAAATATGCTTTTACACGAAGTAAGAATTGTTTTAATTCATAGAGAAGTAGTGAGTTCTCAGAAGTTTTTTCTTCCTTTGCAGTATGCTCTTATTTTTGTCTTGGGGTCTGTAATGCACCTAAGTGAAGGCAAACTTGTGTAATGAAACACTAAAAAAACCACTTTTGCATGAAATATGACTGAAAATTGAGAACTGTTAGTAACCTAAAATATTATTACTGGGCTAGTGCAGACATTTTCCTTTCAGAATACTATTTGATCTTAGTTAAACTATTTCCCTGTGAATGTACTCCTTCATCAAGAGTTAAAGGCTTTTTTCTTTTCTTTAGCCATTGTCATTTCCATTTTTCTGTCCTATCCCCTGCTCTTAGACTTTTTTATTCATAGTGATTTATGTTCCTGAAGTGACACAAAGGCACCATCTCAAACTTGACCAAACAAAGAATGATTTGGGGCATATGGTGCATGCCAGATGGCTCTTTCCTCCTCTGTTCTTGTATTATTTTGCTGGGTGTCAGAGAAATGTGCTGTACTGAATACATGGCTGCACGTGGAGAGCTGTGGATGCAGAAAGGTATTATTAACATTTTCAAGTTAGAATACATTTTAAAAAAAAAATTGAGAATGTGCTCTCTCCATTTAAAAAGAATTGCTTTTAATCAAGAAAGTTCTGAAAATGGCAATTCCAACGTGTTATTTTGAGATAGAAAGGCTCATTAAATACTAATGAACCACTGAAAAAATACACCTATTTCAAGTACTAGTTGTATAATTTGTGTTAAAGCTGCTGAGTAAGCATCCTGCAGGTGATGAGTGCTTACTCCACCAACTGGGATAGCTGGAGGATAGGTGAGAAGGCCGTGCTTCTCAGCGACATAGTATGTCCCTGTGTTCTGTGGGTAGCACTGAGATGTGAGAATAATCGAGTATAATTTTAGTGTTTTAACAGGAAGCTTTATTGTGTTTTTCCTTTTCCCTCTGCCTAGTTCATAGTAGTAATTAGAGATGCTGGCTAACCTGCCACATACCTGGTGTATTAGGGTGTTTTGTTGTGTTGCCTCTACATTTACCTAATCTTGGCTGTTTATATAAGCTATTGGAAAATGGATCATACAAGAAACTTCCTTTGTGGAGAAAGTGGAGTTTCATATCTTCTAATTTCGTGCTGGCTGTACAGTCATCTGCCGGAAGTGCTTTGTTGCTTTTGTTTTTCTCCTGCATTACAGTCCTGATTTTGGGGTGAATCAGTATTAATAATTATTATTATTTTTACTGGATTATTAATTGTGGCATAACACAGAAGAAGCTACTGATTTAATACTTCAAAATAATTTACAAAAGAGGGCAAAGGCATTTGAGGTGCAGAGAGATGAAACTACGTTCTCAACATGCTCTCATTGATACGTGACTGAATGGGGGCTGTAACACGTTCCTCCCGATTTTCAGTCCACGTTGTCACTCTTCAGAGAGCATTATTCTGACAGGGATTGTTGAAACATGTATTTCTAAGTCAGGATGTTTGAAGTGGGCATTTAGTTAGCTTTAATGGCTTAAATGTTACATCTGGTATCCAACTGAGGCAAAGTTATGTAAAGTAAATCTGTGGGGTGAATTGCAAAAAGTTCAGTAGATTTCAAATCCCCATGAAAGGTTAAATGGAAAAGTATTGCAGGATTTAACATGAAAATGGATTTGTGAGCAAATGGTTTTCGTATGGCAATATAGTTAGAGCTTAGTATGCACAATGATACTTTGCTCCTGAGTTATTCTGATGAAATTAAATTAGCTTCCAGTGCCATTGGACAACAGATCCTTTAGGTAGGAGGCAGGAAGGTATACCAGAGGCTGTGACTCTCCAGAACCAGGTAGGAACGAGAGACATAACTTTTCTTTGGACTGGGATAGCTTACATTGCAACAGGCTGAGTTCTCAGTTTGGAATGACAGCCCCATCTTCTCCCAGGGTTCTATTATTAGTCTGCCTGGGAAAGCAAGTACAAAGGTGTATTTCTATCAAATGTGTCTTAAACACTCTGTTGTGAGAGTTTTGACAGCTGCTGTTGGCAGATGCTAAAATCAGCCGAGAGAACCCTGTAGTATTTGAGCAAGAAAGCCTGCCAAGGAAGTATAGCGACGGTGTGGAAGTGAAGCCATCAGGAAAGGCTTCATCACTTCCATCACATCGGGGATGGACGTGTTCCAGAGGTGTCTCGTGAGGAGCTGTGGGTGCTTTGCTAGAGGCTGTAACCACTCAGGCACAGGGAACACATTCCATACTGTCCTTACAGTCAGAGGACTGTGTTGCCAGCAGTTCAGTCTTGAAGCCTGTGATGTGTAGAGTAGCCAGTGAAGCTGAAAAAGAGTTTAATGGAAGAGGAGACATGAATTTATGTTCAGTATTATTAACCCTTCGTGCTCATATTATGGATAGTTTTATGTAAATTGCGGTCGTGTTTGAGGAAACCGCTTTGGAGACAGAAACCATTTACTGCTTTTCCAGATGTCTGCAATCCCAATATGAAAAAAAGTTAACTTATTTTGAATGCAAAGAAAATACTTTTATTTAGTCTTGTTTCTCTGTCTGTGAAGTCATTTGTATTGGCTATAATTTGGCATTTAACTGGCAATGATTTCAGCAATATTTCACAGAAGTAGTTGAAAGTGGAGTTTAATGCGGAAGTAACTAATTCTTGAATTTTTGGTTACTTGACAGCACTGAAAACGGTAATTAGCAGGGTGGTGCTGCAGTGCTCACTTGTGAAAGTATTTATGAAGAATCTTTGGTTTTGTTGTTTAAATAGGTACGAATCTCCAGAAATTGCTCTAAATTGTGGAATAATGCTTAGAGAATGCATCAGGCATGAACCACTTGCTAAAATAATCTTGTGGTCAGAACAATTCTACGATTTCTTCAGATACGTGGAAATGTCAACATTTGACATTGCTTCAGATGCATTTGCCACATTCAAGGTAATTTACATATAGCATTTGATTTCTTATTTCTGTGGCTCTCTTCTACGTGAACCCCGATGTTGTATGTTACGTTCTTGGGCAAAAGAAGCCTAGGGAGAAGAAGGGGGGGGAAAAAAATCAAACAAACAGAAAAAAGAAGATGGATAAGCTGGGCACTGTTTTTCTTTATTTCTCAGAATGCAAGACATTCCTTTGAATATATATATATACTATGTTCCCAATAACTTTTATTCCGGAAAGGAGGATCTAAACTATTATGCATGAGCTGAATTCTATGTGCACTTGCATGCCAGGGGCTTTGAAATCTGTGTCTCCAGCTCCTCCAGTGAGCAAACTCCTTTCCATTTTTTATGAACTTCAGTATATATTATGCTGATGCTTTGTCTGGGGAATTTTTTTTTTGGTCCTAAATCGGTTATGGACTGTAAGAAAATATTTGGCCAGCATTAAATAGTGGGTCTTAACCTTGGTCGTGTGTAACTTTGTGCAGTGCAGCCTTGATGCATAAATGGCATTCGTCAGTGATAATTCCACAGGCTGTTTACCTGTGTGAGTTAACATAACAATCACAGCAGACTTCTCCTAAGTGGTGCCAATATCTGTAGCAATGTCCCTGTAAATGCATTCATGTCCTAAATCTCTTTGGTTAATGAAATAGCAAAGTTTTCCCTTCGATGTCTTGTGTGTACTCACTGTTCAATGAGAGCGTGGACGTACTGTTTAACTACTTGAGCAATAACGTTTGCTTTGTGCTCTTTTACAGGATTTGCTTACAAGACACAAGTTGCTAAGTGCAGAGTTTTTGGAACAACATTATGATAGGGTGAGCAGATAGGTTCTAATATTCAGAATTTTCTAGTGCTGTGTGTCTTATTTGAAGAAATCAGTATTTTCATTCATTGTTTAGATTTGCTTTTGGAAACTTACATACAATATTAAACCAATTGAATTTACAGTAATTTCTGCCAAGCAGTAAAATTAAGATCAAAACCTTATGGTTGAACGTAGAAAGGTGTAAAACCAAGAGGAGGCAGCAGGAATCTCGTTCTGTGAAAGCTAGATCTGATTTTTCCCGCTAGAGGGAACCCTTTCCTTGTCTTGTTCTTTTGTCTCTATTAATCCATAGCATCCAAAGTACACAAGATAGTCCTCCTCCACCTGCTGGGGACTTCTGAAATGAATTAACAGCATTCAGTACTGGGAACTGTTATAGTTTAAGAAATAATGAGAGAACTACTTTGAGCGCATTGCTATCTAAATATTAAAGGCTCCTTGAAGAGTAAATAAATTTGATTTAAAGCACATACAATGTTTAGACAATAGTGACTTAAACAGGAACCGGCTGAGATTTCCAATTTTGTTTACATTTTTGTTACGGATTTGCATCTCCTCCACTTTATTGTAAAGATTTGGAAGAAGAGTGTGTATGATACTTGTAAAGGTCCTAATCTTCTCTATATTCTGTGTTTAGTTCTTCAGTGAATATGAGAAGTTACTTCATTCGGAAAATTACGTGACAAAGAGACAGTCACTTAAGGTAAGACAATTTTACTTTCTTCTTAAATGCAAAGTAAAAGAATTCCTTCCATTTAAAGGTGTGTTAATTTCAGTTGAAATGGCTTCAGTAGCTACCTTGGACAGTGTTTATTTTAATTTTTAATATGTTTTATTTCTTGGTATCTGCTAATTTTCTTTAGTCCAGTCATTCCATTGTTTAGTGTCCAGCACACACCAAGTCATTTCTCTTCCTGTGCAGAAACGGTTATTTGCAGTTATGTTTTATGTTTATTTTTGTCAAGCTCTTTCCTTCAACAAACCTGGACACATTTAAATAGTTTAAGATTGATTCACGTGGTGTGACTAGAACTTGACTAGCCTTACTCTCTGATGTGAGAGTAAATGTAAATGAATGTAAATATAATACATAACATGTAGCAAGGGTGGTACTTGTGGGGAATATACTTTTCCTCCCATCTGGGCAAAGATGGTAGCAAAAGAAAAAGAATTGTAAGTATTTCTTGTTTGAGGTTCTAACTTTTTTTTTTTTCTGGTGTTCCTTGGGGGAGTTTTGTTTTTTCAAATCACGTTCTCACTGATGATATATAGCTTCTGTATAAATGAAAAAAAAAGAAATCATAGGGGGGAAAAAAGAAAAAAGATACTTTTCCTTCAATTCCAGTTCATAACAAGGGGGGAACAAAAGGCAACTTTGTCACTGGTTGAGAAAAAGGAGAAATTATGTCATAGAAATAAGAGGAAAATGCACTTAGAACTCAAATGTCCTGAATCTCTTTTGTTACTGTGTTTACAGGTTGGTGTCAACTACACTCTGTATTTGAGAGCACTCATGAAGAAGTTGTTTCTTATGTCCAGTGTCAGTCAGTTTTTCATTTGGGCTTGTTTTCCACTTTCAGCTTCTTGGTGAATTGTTATTGGACAGGCATAACTTCACAATTATGACAAAGTACATCAGTAAACCTGAAAATCTCAAGCTAATGATGAACCTTCTACGAGACAAGAGTCGTAACATTCAGTTTGAGGCCTTTCATGTGTTTAAGGTATGTTTAAAAAAGCGACACAATAAAACAAACAGCAGAAGAAACCCAGCAGAAACTGTTTGGTTGAGTAAAGTACTTAAGTGAGCCTAAATGAAGCTTATCTTAATGTCTGCGAAGTAGTGAAATAAAGAGAGGACTAATGTTTGTCTTTATTATGATTGGTATTTACAAATAGCTATCTTTGTATCTTTTGAAAACCCTTTAGAAACCACTTAGGGACTTCATAGATAGTCAATGTAATCTCTCTTAGAAAATTCTAGAATTAAGAAAGATTAATTGTAGTAAGATTAAGGATGAAGATATAATGTGAAATCACGAAGCATCTTGGAGTTCAAAAGCGTTTTCATCGTGTTGCACAATCTATGAAGGTTAGTAGTATTTTAGGTGTCATCTAAATTTCAAAGCCTAAACTGCAGTTTGCTCCTTGTAGCCGGTAACTTCTGACTTTGCAGTGGACAAGCAAATAGCTAAGAGCTTGGAGATATAATTTGGGATATTAAAGTTTCCAGTGAACTCTAAGAAACCCAACTGATACAGTATATAATACGAGACCATACTTTCACTGCAGAATTTAACCATGAGGTGTCCTCAAAGGTTTCTGCAGAGGGTACTATGGCTGATCAGCTCTCACAAATTGAATTGACTTTGGTACTGGTGTTCAGTTTCTGTTCTAATAAAAAAGTGGAGCGATTTTATTTTAAAACTTGCATTTACTCCATTATTTTTTCTGAAGAGGTACTGCAATATGAAATAATGAAAACATCGTTTTAAGTTACTGTCATCGCTGTTTTGTTGGCCAGGTTTGGGTTTTAACTTAGCCTTCTGTTTTCTACTATTATGCTAAATGCCTTTTGTTTTCTTGCAGGTGTTTGTAGCCAATCCTAACAAGACACAGCCTATATTAGACATCCTTCTAAAGAACCAGACCAAACTTATTGAGTTCCTCAGCAAGTTTCAGAATGATAGGACCGAGGATGAACAATTTAATGATGAGAAGACCTATTTAGTTAAACAGATCAGGGATTTGAAGAGACCAGCACAGCAAGAAGCTTAATCTCCAATAAACCCTTAAAATATTAAACCCAAATTCAGCATTTGCTGTTAGATATTCAGCATCAGGCACTCTTATCGATTCATGAGGAACATTACTGCTAATCTGCTGTTCAGTGAACGGTTTTTGTTTTTCTCTTTTCTTTTTTAGTCCAAGTTGAAAAACATAGCTGCTGCTTTCTTGCACAATGTGGACTTTCTTGATATTTGTGTCATTTCAGAATTCAAAGACACTGCTTGTTTTAGGAGTCCTGAAAAGAAAGATTCTAGGTTCGTGAAAGCAAACATATAGATGCTAGTTTGGTTTAGGGGAGAAGGTATTAATGTAGTTAAGTAACAGGTTGCATGCTTGCAAATCTGAATAAGTCTGTATGTTTGCACTTACCTTGTTTGAGATACGAGCACAATGTGACCTGTGCATACCTGGCACCATACTATAAGATTATATGCCTTGATTTAAAAAAAAAAAAAAAAAAGTGCAGTGCTTTATTTGTAATCAAAGGGGAAATGTATCTAAGATGTGAGCTTATTGGGATAAACAGTCGTCTTGCAAATAAACTGATATTGAAACTTAGTAACTTTTGAAAGAGTGAAATCTCAAGGTTCATAAGGAAAATGTATATATGCCTTTCACTGCTTTATAGAATTTTTTTTGACATGATCTGATTTTTCCGAGAATTGACTTGTAAACTTGGAAATATGTTCTAAGGGGTTTTGTTAATTTTACTTTAAAAGTATTTCAGATAGTAGACCTAGCAGTGATATTTTTTCATTTCATTTCAACAATGCTTGCTGGTTTCTTTTGTATATAACTCCTAGGCTGCTCATTTCTTTAAAATATGATTTAATTTGTACAGCAGAGGAATGTTATTGTATTAGTCTGTAACTATTACCTAATATTGAGTTTTGCAAAATGGATGCTCGTATGTAATTGAATACTTCAGATCACATGGAAATGCTGATTTAACAATCTTAAGTACTGCAGCATTAAAAGGAGAAAAAACCCCACGCAAATTCTTTCTATTCACTTATCTAATGGGGTGCCATGAATTAGGGTAGGCTGAAATAGAGAACTGGAACCCTTTATACTACATTCTTACTGGGTAATATTGGCCTTATTCAATTAAACTAGCATTGTGCTCACCAGCTCTGCAAATGGCAAAGATCATGCTAAATTAATATTGATTCCTCTTACTCCTGGAGAGCCTGAAGTGCATCATTTCCTTCTTACAGTAAATAACTCAGTACCGTAGTTGTGGACGTGAGTGATTTAATCCCCTCCAGCTTCAAGAAACAATTTCATAGATGTCCTAGGGTAATAAACTGATCTAATTTTGTTGATTTTTGTTCTTTAATGCTGCAAACTATCAGTATTTATAAAAACAAAAAACCCAACTGATTTTGCACCATGTTTTTGTTACTGTGACCTTACAAAAGGAATCTACTAAGTATAGCTAAATGATGTTATTGAAATTGTATCTATCCATCATATAGTAATGCTAAGATAACCAAGCAAACTTATGGATTGGAGTCTGAAGGTTCAAATTCTGCATGGCTGAATCTGATTGAGAATTCCATAGAAAATGTTTGTTGCTTCCTGTCCTCTTCCTGATTAAAATACTGCGCAATCAGCAAATGAAACTCTGAAGTGGTGTTTAAGCTGATTTGAAAGCCTTCACAAGAGAAGTCAGATAACTCCAGAAAAATGAGTGTTTTCACTCAGTTGTTTAAAGTTGCTCTTAATATTAGAATTGGTCTTTTAAACATTCTTAATGTGTCCTTTGCAAACAGATTCATTTTTGCCTACAGGAAAGAAAATAGCTTACCCTTACTGAATGTGTCTCTCACAGGCAGGCAGCTGTGGCCATGAGGTGGTATTATATAGTTCAGTACTAACAGTCTATTATCTTTTGGTTTATCGTAGCTGAGTGGAGGAAAACATTATTCACCAAGTTACTCACCATAACATGTAGGGCTTCCTCTTTAGAAAAATGTAGACGTGCTAAAGACTTGTATATGCAAAGAAGTGAAAACATTTGGACTGGGATAGAGGTTACTATATATTAGGCCTTGGAAACAATGACTATGGTGACTTTTTCAATATGTGGAAACATTTGAATGTTGGCTTTCGAAAAGAAGTTGTATTTAAATTAAAGCTCATTTGACGTGCTCTTCGTATTAAAAATCTATTGTTCTGGAAGTGGTTTCTTATCTGCTTGAAGGCTTAAGGGTATTACTAAAAGTTATTTAAATTTGAGCTTCTTTTTTTTTTTTCTTTTTATATTAAAATAAGAGATGTATACAATTGTACTTCTACTTACGTGGTAGCATTTCATTTCTCCTGAGGGAAACGCGTTTCTTATCCAAAAAATCTGGCTGGCCCCATAATTTAAATTGCAATAAAATTTTGAAGAAAAACGTGTTCTTTAGTGTTTACTGAAAAGGATGGGTTTGTTGTGGATGTGTATCTGATCCCCGTTATTGCTTTAGAGAAGTTCAACTTTCTCCCTTTTAAATGTGAACTAATTTTAAATAACGCAAGACTTTGGCAAGAATTAAAACAGAGTGCTCTATTAGAGATGTAGTCAATTTTAATTAATTGCTGGTAGCCTCTCTTGCCTACTTGTAGCATTATTTTCTGATTCTGTTCCTATTTTGCATGACCAAGGGCAAAGAGAGGAGATGCTCTTTCCTGGAGACGGGACCGGATAGGATTAGCGGAAGTGGATTCTCGATAATTTTTGGCCCTTCCCTTCTCTCTAAATTTCAGGATCTGGAAGCGTGTGCAATTGGTAGCTCTTTCCTTAGGAAGCCCCGTGGCCTCTTTGCCTTTGAAGGTGCCTGCCTCTGTTTTTCACAGGTAACACCCCAAGTTATGTAGGGCGACAAAGGTGAAGCGTGTCACATTTAACAAGAACCCAGCAAAACGTTCAGGAGCTTTTGATGCAGATTCCTCAGATGGTTTTGTTTAGCAAAATTGCTGAAAAACCTGGTTTCCTGCCAGCAGCATGCTTGCCTTGCACACAAAAATATTTGATCTTTTATAGCCCCCAATAGAGACTACACCTGTTTGAGCCTTTCTGTAGAACATCAGTATTTTTCTCCTTCACTGACAGTCAGATCACAGGTTACAAGGGGAAGGAGTAATTTATACTTGTAGTCAAAGAAATCACACGTTTGAAGTTGAAAGAGTGGTCAAGTTGGGTGCTTGACTGGGTGTTTGGATGAAATGGCCCCCAGTGGGAGGAGGCATGGGAAAAGCAAGGAGATGTTGCACTGACTTCTTAAAGTTTGTTTTCCTTGCAGAGCGGATCAGCAGGACCTGCCTTTTGAGCTGCCATCTCCAGGAACCAGAGGAAAAGTTGCTCTTGGAGCCTGTGGGAGCAGGACATGGAGAAAAGCTGTTTTCTGTACGTTTGCTTCTGTTTGTGGCCTTGCTGAGCCGTTCCTGGCAGGCAACTCCGTAGGTTTTCCTTTTGCTGCTGCCCTTCCCCTCTCCCTATCCCACCCCCTTTTATTCTAGACTTTTGCTGACTGCTTTGTTGAATAATTTTCCTGTCTGTGTTGCTTTCCCTCACGTGGCTGTTCACTTGAGCTGGTGCCATCTCGTTGGGTGCAGTACCCTTATTTTCTGTCATCATTTTGGTTATTTCTCAGGATTTATCTGTGTTCCTTTCTCCAAAGGCTTTGGCAACTCTTCTGCTTTTCAGCATACTGTAATTCAAGTTGATGGTTAGTATTGTAATGAGGAAAAAATAACCCTGTTCTTTTACATGTTATGTCTTTAAATGAATATTCAACTTAATCTGAGCACATTGAACTTGTAAATACTTGTTTCCAGTGTACGTATACCTGTATTTAACAGTGTACCTGGGTAGATCCAGCTTAAATCCCATGTGACTCTAGCCACGTTGAAATGTTAAAAAAATACAGAAACACACCTCAGTATATTGGATCCTTTGAAGGAAATGGGCTATTTCATGAGAAAAGACCTATTCTACGTCCCACTTAAAGATATCTACTGACTCATCTCTATTTAAGAAAAAATCACCACAGAACTCTTGAGTTACAAAACCAAGCAATAATTAGGTTTTTGTGTGTTGTGTTCGCAACCAAATATGAAGTCAAGGTCTTTTTTGGAGGGCTCATACTGGTGATTCTGGTGTACACAATAAAAATATGGATATTCTAGGTTTTTTTTGCTCAGAAATGTTCTGCCAAGAACCAGGTTTCTGTCAATTGTTGTAAATCGCCCCTCTGTGCTAAAGATTTCCTCCTCATCTGTCACAGGAGACTTTTCCAGCTGTGTTGGGGGGATGCTGAACATAACCATGCTACACCAGGAATACATCTGCCAAGGGACAGTATCTGGAGGTGACGCTATCTGAGTTGTCTTATGTGTTCCTAATACAGGTAATACATGTTCCTCATAAAAGGGATTGATTGAGAGGGTGTGTACCGGGGGAAGGAAGAGAAAGAATATGCTGTAATACAAAGATACAGGTTTTTGGGATATCTATTTGGAAAAAACAAGTGATAAATATATAGGCTACTTTTTACATCTATTGGAACAGCTATGTGTGGACTATTTAAGATAAATAATTACGACGGGAGGTGTCCGCTCTCCTTGCCTAAAATAAAATCAGCACTGAGTGTTTTTCCATTTCTTCCCAGCAAGTGCCTTGTACTGAGCTGTCGTGGAGGATCCTCTTACAGTTCTTGTTTCTTCCTCTAGTGGCAGCTTTTGGGAATGCCTCATGCCCTACCATCAAGAAACCCCGGGTGATAAAAATGTGAGTGTTGTTTAACAAGGGTTCTACTGTTAAAACAGATGTTGAACTGAATTTACATTGCTAAGGGTTGTTCAGAGACTTGCAGGAGAGGACTAGGTATGCATTTAATTTGAGCAAAAAACAAGAATAGAGTCTGTATAGATTTTTAGGGCTGTTTTGGCAAGTTTAAGAATTTTTTATATTCTAACATTAATAAATAAGTCTTTGTAACTGTAATTTGTGACACTTAAATAAGACGTATAGTACAGAGTTAAAAAACCTGAGGTGTGAGTAGCCAAGTTTTTGGCCTCAGCTCTTTAACAGCCTCTACAGATTGTATGGAATTAAATGAAAACTTGTCACTGAGAGAAATCAGACTGTATTGCAGGCTTCTAGGCATCTAGATGGGCTGAGAAATACAGTCTGGAGAAACTAGAAGATGCAAAGGTTCACCTGGCGGTAAAACTTAGCTCACAGCAGCTTAACTTCATCTTGTTTCCTCTCTGGAATTACAGGGTGCTGGGCCATGCCAGCTAATACCCAAATACATGAAAAACAGCGTTTAAAGACTTACAGTAATACTACAGTTTTACGTAAAACATTTTTTGCCTTAGCGTATTGTTTCCTAAAGAAGTAGGAGAACGCTCTCACAAACCAACCCAGTGTATTGGCCATGTTTCCTCAGGGTATTAGAACAGCAGGGAAGTCCTTGAGGCTGAACTTTGCATTGCTGCATGTGCTTAATGTTTGAGGAGCCCTTACAAAACACTGAATCTCAGCTGGAAGTCATATCAGAGCAATGCTCTGGAAAAGAGAAAAAGCCCAGGTAAAGCTTAGGCGCAGTTCTAAACCTACAGAGAAGTGTTAAGATGAGTTCATTGGAAGTTGTGACTAGCTTGGCAATACCTGTTATTTAATTTCAAAGATGAAATGGTTTGCCATACTAGGTTGTATGCCACCAGGGTGCAATATATGTAATCTTGTACACACTAGGCAGACAGGAGTGGAATTTTGGCTTCAGTTTATCTAATCTAAGAAAGAGGTATTTTATAAAGAGCAAAGAGTGAAAGAGCTATGAGGGACAGTGGCTGAAAGTATTCTTGTTTCTTGGTATTATTTGGGAAGCTGGAGCCCAGCTCTCAATTTTTTAAATGCCAGTCTTCCCTTCTACTAGGACTTCACCCACTTTAGGTAAAACCTGCAGGTGAAAGCAGGGAGAGGGATGGTGACAAAACCGAAATTACTGAAATACCAGGGAAAAGCACGTGTCTCTCTCCTTACTGCTACTTTACAGTCTCAAGGTGTTTCCCCTTTATATCTTTAATACAAAAATAAACTGAAAGCTACCATGGCACAATCTAAAGTTTTGTAGAGAAACTTCTAAAAGACTATTAGGTTGTGAGTTAATTTCTGTTAGCTGAACGCTTTCTGTGCGCTGTGGGGTTTTTTTGGGTTTTTTTTTTTTTAGCCTTGACTGCTGTAAATTAAATTTCCCTTGGCTGAACATTGCAGTTTTGGTAATTAGTAGCTCTGACAGCTATGCACAGATGGTTTTATAGTTTGTAGTGTGCTCTGGTATAAGGTTCATGTGTGAAAAAACAAAGCAGGTTAACTTCATGGGGACAGTGAGTTATTGACAGTTCCAGATGTCCTGCTTCCAAAAAGAAAATCCTTATTTTGCTACTAAAGATGTGCAAAGCCTAAGAATTGTTAATAATTGTCTTGATATTTATGTGTGCTGATGGCTCTCCAGAACAAGTGCTAAACTGCGGTCTAGTTTTGAAAATCATGTGCTGGGAAGGTGACACCCAAGGTGAAATTATTATTGTGTGGCTCGTGGTTTCAGCCCGTTTCCACCAGCTGCAGAGGCTCTGCTGCCAGCTCCTGGGCAGGAGAGAGCTGGCACCTCTGCTGGTACCGCTGCCCCTTGCTGTGGAGTCAGGTCAGCCAGGAGACTGCAGAAAGCTGGCTGTGCCTCGTCCCACAGACTTCTTCCACGTTTGATAAAACCCTCTGGGAAGAAGAACATGGGGTGAGATAAGGCAGTGAAGCCAAGGGTCAGAAAAGCCCCAGTTTTGCAGCCGAGCTGTCAGCAGCCGGGTAACGCGGCACCACAGTCTGAACAGCAATTTGCTGTTACCTGGCTTTGGCTTGGGTAACTGTGTTTAGTCAGCCACACGAGCTGAACTGTTTCTGGTCTGGGATTACGATGGTTTGTAAATTTTTACCTCTTCTGGTGCTCCTACTTCTTTCCTCTGAACTTCCAAGTCCAGAAAGGATATTTTCTAAAGCTCTGTTTTCTGTTAGTTAATCCCTCTCTTGCCGAGTCTGATTCCTCACTTAAAAAATCCCAATCATCTTGGTAAATAATTTCTTTCCATTCTTACCCTTCCCTTCCAATTTCTGCCATTTGTCTTTTCAGGCCTTTTTCCAAAGGGCTCTTTTGGATATTTTGGGAAATGTTCTGTCATTGCTGAATATCATGTAAGAAGTGCAGTTATTTATGTCTAATCATTTTCTTCCAGTTGTAAAGTGTTTATTGTCCCGTATCATTTGCTGCAGGCAACATGTGGCTTCCTACAGGCCACTAGTTGTATATCATCAGAAAGTAGTGAATAGCTGAAGCAGAAGTAGATCGAGCACAGTGCATGTGGGGTCACAGCACTGTGCCAGGCACAAGGGAATTTTGGTGATGATGTGGTGAGGGATGGGAGCAGCACGAGTGGAGTTTGACCAGAGTGAACGTTACTAATGGTTGAGGTGCCACAGGTTTGCAGTTGGGGGTTGGCTGACCCAGATAACATTAGGAAGCCTCCCACACACTGCTGTGTGAGGCACTGAATACCTGGAGCTGATTTATAAAGCAGCCTGTGTTTTACCTCTGCTTTCAGAATGCTGCCCTGTTTGTATAAATCCTTATATTTGGTTTCTGGTGTCAGTGATGGGCTCTGTCAGTGAGTGAGCTCGTGCAGTCTTACCTGTCACTACTGTGCTGTAGGTAAGTGGCTGGGACAGTTTCCTTCTGATCTTGAGCAAGCCAGCAGGGTGTTACTACAGGTGAGCCTTGCTCTCCAAACAGTCAACTGGTATCTGTGTCATCCTGTGACGAGACAGCAGCCTGCGCTGAATCTTCTGAACTCAGCAGAGGAGATTGGATCTTTGATTTCCTATTGTCTTGGTCCGTTAGTCCCCAAAAATGCTGTTTCTGCACAGCAGTTTGATTTGCTGTGCTGCCACCAGACGTGATGGGCTTAAGGACTAGTCTATGTCACTGGTGCCCAGGTTCTGACTGACCCTTGCAATTTGCCTGCAGCGTCAATACCTCAACCAGACCCTGTTTCCTTCCACTGCTGTCTGTCTTACTCATTAGCACTTTTGGGATAAGAAAAGGCAATTGCAAATCAAACAGCACTTAAATTGGTACGCCAAAGGGAAATTGGCATCATTGCCCAGACAGTGGCTTCATGGCCTGACATGAAGGCTGTTCTCAGGACCAGCCTGCAGCCTCTCCTGGCGAGCTCTGGGTGGTGGTACCCATGTCACTGTTATGTGGTGCTTGAGTGAAACTGCTTTTTGTGCCAAGATTTCCACACCTCTTCAGCCTTATCCTCTGGCACAGTTTAGAGCTGTTTTAAGGCTGCTGAAAAATAACACTCTGCTGGAGTGGGGTTCTTTGGCCCGCAGCTGCTGAACTTCTGGACATAAGTGGTCTGCTTCTGAGAGGTCTGCAGGTTCACATTCACTGTACAGGATNGAAGTCTACAGCTCAAGAGTCCAAAGTCCTGTAGCAGTCAGGAGATGGTTTTAATTTGATTGTCCTGATCTTACAGTGTGGCATTTAATTTTGGGAGGCAGAAGGTAAGTGAGAAGGTATCTCTACCCAGACCAAGTACTGGTAGTTCTGATCTCAGGTTCTCCATGCCTCAAAGAAAGCTCCTGTGTCAAACCAGATAGTTTTTGGTTCCTTTTTGCCTCCACAACAGTGGAGGGCACAGAACCAGGTCCAGGCCAGATTCTGGTTGTTCATGGTAACATTAGTTTCAGGTTTTGGATCTGGCTTCCTTAATGTTTCTCTGCAAATTGTGGCCTGCTCTTAAGCCCACTGAAACATAAAAGATTGTTGCTGGTGGCTTGGAGGGCTTTAGAGCTGGCTTCTAGGACAGTCCAGGTCTCAAGGCATTCCTGAGCAGTACTCATTGGGCAGAGGAGGACCTCCTTTTAGCCAAGTACAAGAGATAAGGTGTTTTTTTGTTTCTAATGCAAAAGTAAATGCATGAAAACTGAGCCTTGGGAACATAGCCAGCAGTAGGAGAAACCTTTGCTCTGTGACCAAAGGACTGGAGGGAGTCTGTTTTCCAATGGATCTGTCTGCCGTTCGTGCTCCCTGTGACAGGCCTAAAGGCGGGAGACAGCATGGAGGTGGCCACTGCAGCTCTACATGTCTGCATTGCCCAGTTGACTGGTGTCAGGAAGAGCGTGTGCCTCTGTGGGGTGAAGGCAGACAGGCAAAGGGAGTGAGATAGGGAGGAGGAGACAGTTACAGCTATTCCCAGTGACAATGCGGAGCTGCTTAGTGGCAGCAGCCAGCAGGTATGTTCCTCTGGAGTGGGAGTTGGGGTGAGGGAACAGGGATGGGAGCTGAAGGAGGAAGGGATTGGGAGGATTCCTGCAGGATGGCTCATGGCTGAAGGGGACTGAGGAGGAGGAGGTGGTTCCAACAGGGAGGAAAGGACATGGAGGTGGAAATGCTAATTCAGAAGGCATCTGGACATTACTGGCATTCTCCCTCACTGAGAAACTTGTGTCTGGATCTGTGTCTTACAGGTGGTGAAATTGTAGTTGCAGCCCTCGCTTTGTCTGAGGCTGGGCTCTGGTTGGACCATCTCCATCTGAAAGTACCCAAAATTGATGTGGATCCTCGGGGGCATTGCACAGTTCAGTTAGTCCAAGTCTATTCAAAATGAATATATGTTATTCATAAAGGGAATGAAAAGGTGTTTTATTTATCATTAATTTCACTCCAGGTATCAACGACAACTTTCCTCTGTCCAAGGACAGCTGTGAATTTTTGGGGGGATCTATTTATTTATTTATTTAAAGCTAAGTCGTTGCCAATTTAAAGATTTTTTTTTTTTTTTCTCTTTTAAAAATATTTGTTGCTGCAGAACTAGATATGTTTTAGTTAGGGTTTTGAATCCTCAGCTTTTTCGACTTCCATCTGTAGCCTTCAGAACCCATTGTAAGATGGGCACTAACCAAATGTCCTTACCCATGTGTGTGTCCTGACTTGTGCGTGTCTTTGCTGTTTTCCTCAGAGCCTTCAATTTTTAATGTAAAAGAGAAAGAGGAGTAAAAAAATTTCCTTTTAGAATAAGAAAGAACTGCTGAAAAAACCCTTTCATGTCCTCTATGCATCACAAAAAGGGGGGGGAAAAAAAGTAGTCTAAAGGTTCTGTATACCCTTCCTTTGGAGGTCTCCTTTGATTTTGTTCAAGCAGTTGTATCCTGTGGATTTTGGGTTTTCTCTAGTGTGAGTCTTCCCCACAAAGAAACAGGTATAAAGTTTCGATTGTTTGTCCATGTATAAAATACAAAGCTTTACACTATGGCCTTTTAGGTGCTGTCATGAGATGTTCTTGCACTTTGAAACAACAGTAAGAATTCCTCTGGCTTTTCAGTGTGTTTTTGAGAGTGACAAAAATGAAAGTCAAAACAGGATGACAGCCTTTAGGACCCATTTTGTTTCTCATAGTTCCGGAGATAGAAACACTCAGCATTTCACTGCTCCCACAGGAAAGACCAACCAAATGCCTAATGAAGGAAGTCTTGTTTCTGAAGAGCTGAGCACGGTTGCAATCTCATTATGGCAAGTTTTCTACCTGAGCAGCTGTTGGCATTTTTGAAATGCTCAGCCTGTTATCTCACCTAAGTATATAAATATGTGTTTTAAAAGCAAAAGCTAGAAAGTAATAGGAAGTTAAGTCATGCAGTGCGATGTGCAAACCCTGACTGTTCTTTATCTTGTATATTTGTACTGAGTGCAGTATTGCGTAATGTCAAAAGTGCTGAATATTTTCTCTAGTTGAAGTGATGCATTTTAATTAAATTCACTGTTTAAAGTCCAGTTATTCATTAAAGGTACCTAGTTGTTCAAAAAGACATGCTGACCTTGGATCCTCTGAAGACAACTGTTAGGAATTTGAATTAGAAAACATCATATCATATAATTCACACATGAAAACCCCTGAGTTCTTTGGCCAGTTAACTACGTAGATTTATGCCGTTCACTTCGACTAGTTCATCTGAAAATTTCAAAGTGTCACTGCTGACTGCCTGATACCAGCAAATCAGGGCATGCCTGTCATCTGGTTTCTCTCTCATAGAATGTGGACTTTGCTGCCATTACTTGGGTCTTGCATCAGGGGCTGAGCCTCAGCCCCTCAGGCAGCCCCAGCCTCTCCTTTCACCAGGGTGGGAGCCCTTGGGTGTTCCTCGATAGCGGCTCACCTCTGAAGGGCCTTTTCGTGATGGAAGCAAGCACATACAACAGCTTTGCAAAATTCAGGCAGTATTTATCCACAACAAAGAGTATACAGTTCTCAGCAAACAATAAAACACTTATTCATTTTCATGCTCTTATTTTTTTGTTTTCCACTGCTCAAGTGTTCTCTGTGTTGAGGTTGAATCTCTCAGGGCTCAGTAGCCCTCTACCAGCAGATGTCTTCTTTCCTGAAACAGAGAGGCCCTGTTTTCTCCTAGCATCTTTTCCCCTTGTCTACCCTCAGTTCAAAATATGCTTTGTTGTAGAAACGTATTTCTTATTTCTCTCATCTGCCTAGGGTTGCTTTCTCTCTGAATTTTGTCTTTTATCTTCTCAGATCCAGCACAGGTTTGATCTTGTTTTCCTCTTCTGGTCTTATCCCTTTGTCAGCCAGTGAGAAGAGACAGACAAGAAAACTGGCTTTATCAGGAGCAGACTTATTCTTTTGTTCTCCAGAATCACGAAGGGCTTGGCTTCTAACAGTCCTTGCTCAAATTCTGCATGGATGAACAGGTAAAAGACACTGTAGTCTTGACTCGGCATAGGAACATGGTAATAGGCAGTGGTGGTGAAAAGATAAGGAAGCAAACACCTGGGTTTCAAACAAATAAATGTAATTCAAGAGATTTCCCTACCTACTGAAGTGTCAGTGAAGCTGTAACAGCTCATTCTACTTGTGAAAATTTAGGCTGCAGGACAAAATCCATGTGTGCTTCAGTAAGGGAAATGGCCTGAAAAGGTAAGGCACATTTTTTTGGTTCTGTCAAGACAGTGTAATCTACTGTCTAGGAAAGTGTGATCAAAGAAACGGTCTGTGTGGGTTGCAAGTATCCCCTGAGCAAGTAAAACAAGGGATCTTCAAAGGCCAAAGCCCTCTGTTGAGAAGACAGATGTATTGAAAGGGCAAAAGAACCCCAGAGGACTTCCTTTGCCATTACAGCAGGTTCTGTATGATGTTGAGAGAACAGCTGAACAAAGCAAACCACAACGGTGACAGTATATTTAAAGCGAAATGGGGAAATAATGAGTCATCCCCATTTGTTAAAGTGGAGGAAAAGAGATTTCTGCCTCAGATAATTTGTGTGTGGGACATAAAGGCAGCCTTTAACAAAAGAGGGAAAAAAATTTTCCCAATTTCATTTCATTCCCTTTAACCAATCAAAATCTCTTTAGACTACGGAAGTTACCAGTTATGTAATGTTGGTACCAACAAATCAGCGTTTTTCAGGAGTCTTGGGTTTAGTCTTTCATTGTAAGCAAAGGGATATGTTGCTTGGCTGTAAACAAACACATTCTGTACTCTGGGGGTTTCTCATAAACCCAAAGTCAAACAGCGTGAGTGAAACCACGTCGCTGAGGGCATGTCCTCCACTGAATGCAAGTGCTGTACGAGGACACCCAGGCGCTCTCTGAGTTTCCTCTCCTGGTGCAGCTCTGCTGGTCTGTCGCTCAGCAGGTGGTCCAGGGCAAGCTCAGGAGCTGCCCTGCCCTGTTGTGCTGTGAAGACTCGCTTGCAAGGCCTTACGCAGATAGAAAGCACAGATTCATTTGTAACAGGTCATCCCCATATAGTAGATAATGTATTGACTTGGGAATTTATTTTATTGGATTTGGTGTTGCTAAGTGAAAGTTTTGACTTCCCAAAAACACTGCTTATTCAGGGGAAGACCTTGTCAATGCATTTTCCAAAAGATTCCTGCTGTTTTGTGGAGATTTATACTCCAGACCTTCCAGTATGTTGTGGTCCGTCAGAACAACAGTGGTTCTGATGGACCATGTTGTGGTCCATGAGAGGCTTTTCCTAGTAGATTTTATGCAAGTTCTGTTGCTACTTATTACTCTGGTAGTAAATCAGGTTGCGTGTACTGGATGCCTGCGGTGCCCAGCTCTTACACAGGTGATGCCCTCCCAAAGAGTCCTGCTTAATGAGGCAGGTTGATGCTGTTGGGAAAGCTCACTCCTCGCAGAGATTGTCCATATGATCTGCTACTACCCATCTGTTGGTATGAAGATAAACATCTTGCAAGAAATGGAAGTCTGATCATGTGCACAGTGTGAGCGTGTGTGGGGGGCTAGATTAATGTTGACAGTATTAGCACTTGGTCACCTAGGTGATGGATCTTGCTGCTATAGTAACCTGGAGGCAGTATTACTCATCAAATGTGAATTTTAACAAACAGGTATGTTTTAAGGTGTTTGTATCTTGTGTCCCCTGGTTCTGTACTGACCTTTTAAAATATTTAAAGGAATTGTAAAATGAGTCTCTTAAGGTTTTATTCCCCATTTTTGTCTATGTCCTGGGAAAGATCTGATACTTACGCCCAAGCACCAAACTTAGGGTAGAGATTTTTGAAGAGGGGTGCTACCATCTGAACTCTTGCCTCAGAGGGCTGTCACTCACCTAGGGAAGCTGTTATTTTGACTTATATCCAGAGGAAATTGAGCCAACTCAGTACACGTCTTCAGGTGGCCACATGGGTTTGTGGGTGCTGTTCTAGGGCTGTATCTGGAACGTGGGTATTCTGTGTTTGGCTTGTGGTAGATTGTGGGACACTGTGACTTCTCTTTATTGACCTAGAAAAGAAGTGATTGTAATACACGAGGTACTTTGAGCTCATTAACAATGTAGTGCATTCATTCAGGGATGCAACCCTGCTGCTGGGTATATGATGCTGGGTAAGAGATTTTCTTGGATTCAGACACCAGCATGTTTTGGTGTGTCTCACTGAGACCTGTGAGAGATGATTCAGAAGTCACAAGCGCACAGAGTGGCACATCAATTCATCGGACCACTGATTTAATTTTTTGATGACTGTAACAGTTGGCTGTGTACTTTGAAGGAGTCTCACAGCACATGTCCTGATGACTTGTGAAGGCACAAACTGTTATATTCTCCACAATCCCACCTGTCTGACCACGCTTTCTGCTTTTTGGAAAATTTTACAGGGGATGAATACAAATCTGGAAAAAACACTAATGAAATTAAAACCACAAGTGATTAATAACGAGACTGCCAGCTTCCTGTCCCACTTATGCAGAGCACTCTAGACTTACCATGAAGATGGAGCAGGACCAGTGTGTGCATCCAAGGACTTCACCATGATAAATTTCCCCAAGGTAAATGAGGAACCATAGAATAGGGCAGCCTGAAGCAACTCTGTGGAAATACCCCAGAGGATAACCCCAGTCATGCTTGAAATATCACAAGAGAGTGCTCTGATGTCCCACCCTACAGTACTGAAGCTTTGCCTGCTCCTGGCACTGCTCACTGTGTGGCTGTTGATGGAGCTGTGTTAGATAGTTTGAAAAAGCCTGAGGAGAGTATTTGGTCATGGCACTCCAGCTGTAATATAAACCTGAACATACTGCCTCTGGGCACTAACAAGACTCTGTAAATGCTCCATGACCAGCATCTTTACTGGCAGAACAAGGACTACTTGTGTCCACGTGATCTGCTAGTTGATGGTTTCTTAGACCTAGGATTGGATTAAAGCGCAATGCACATTCTTGGGAATGGGGTAATGAGTGGGGAGGGATACAATTTAATAGACCTTAAAGATAAACACAAGGAAATGGAGGCTGCCATTAGAGGATGTGCTGTACATAAAGTCATATGGATTTGCTATCTCTATGCAACAGGAGAGGGTGGGTAGGGAAAGATTGCAGCGTAGTTTGGGCATCTACTCGTAGTCCGTTGGGCTGCCCTCACTCCTGGGCAGAAAGGTTTGAAGCAGCGAGGGGAGACAGGAAGAGGATGTCTAGAAAGCCACATGACTATCGTGCCCATGTAAGTAGCTGGATTAGAGCTGATCTAATTACACTTTTTTATTGCTTATGCATTGGCACTATTGTCTTCTATTCATGATTGACCCCGTGAAGCAGTCTCTTCTATCAATGAGCAGCTGCCCTCTGTGTCACGTGAGATTAGGCCAGTTCTCAAAAGAAACAACAACAAGCAGTGAAGTGTGTGTGTCTTTTTGAGAAAGAAGAACAAGCTTCTATGAAACCTCAGTATTTCACCATTAAATATTATTTCTTCCTCAGTCTCTTAGGAGGCAGAATCTGGGAGAAGGCATTTGGCTCTGGCTGGTGAGCTGGGTGAAGATGAAAGTCCTGGAAAAATACCCCTTATGACTGAATCTTGTAAGGGGCCCTGGTCTCACTCCCTGGTCTGTGAGATCACCAGGCTAATGTGCTGCTGCCAGAACCCTGTCATGTGAGTGTACCAGGCATGGTCAGCAGGAGAGAGTAGCTACAACTCTTCTCAAAGGCAACCCAGCTGCTTTTCCTCAGTTCCTTGGAAGATAAACCCAATTTCCGTGTCATCTTCTGAATTTCAGGTTCCACCTCTCATCTTAAAGTTGTCAAGGATAAATAGTAGTAATATGTGAAGAGGGAGCAAATGCAATAGGTGGGAATAGGTAACGCTTCTAGTCCATATTGAATTATTAACTCTTTTGTAGGGCTGAAGCAAAGAAAAGCTGAGGGCTGCTAGACCTGGTGTTTCCCTTCAGCTTCAATGCTTGAGCATGTTTCAGCTGGTGAGCACAAGGGGAAGTGTACAAATCATTGCTGTCACTTAAGACTAAGAATAAATTGTGGTACCTTTTTTTCTTCTCAATAATTCTCCTCTCTCAGAGTGGAGTAGTGGCTCGTGGGCAGATCTGCCTACAAAGCACTTTAATTTGTTCAGAATTCAGAAAAAATGGTGGGTGAGTGAGTGGGCCAAGCCAGCCAAATTGGTGGGAGCTGTTGAGGGTGAAGGTGGAGCTGACTGGGCTATGCTCGGTGCTGTGTAAAGGCAGCTGGCCTCAGTACAGGAGGCTCCTGAGGCTAGAGAAGTCACCTATCCTACATATAGATGCCTACACTCAGGGTTTGAACAAAATCTATTTTTGGTGAAGGTCTTCTTACATGTCAGCTTTGTTCCCTGGAACCTTCTGAACAGGAGCATGGCCATTACTAGATGTGGTTGAATTTGCTTGCTTTGGCTTTTATTTCATTTGGGCTGCAAAGCAGAAGATACTTAGCAAAGGCTTCATCGATCTCTGCCAGTTGCTGACTCCAAGCTTGCCTGAATTTGTAGAATATGTGCTGATGCTGTATATAAGAGCAGTTCTGTCTCTTGCACTGAAAAATTTGTCAGCCATGCAATACTTAGATTTTGTTAGATATTAATTAAGTTACAGGTATGTATAGGATGCCACGTGTTGCCAGGAGGGATGGCAGATTCTTTCCATATGACCCCATTTGCAATAGGTTTGGGTATGACAAACAAGGTGTCTTAACAAGAGGGTTGTTCGCTGAGTCACCCTCCCAAAAAGAAGGTGAAATTGAGGATGTCCAAGTAGTTGTTTGGCTTGGGTTCTCAGTGACACATTTTTTCTGCATGTCTAACACACTGGCCGTGGTTTTGTTGTTCTTGTTTGCTCTCATGTTTTTGGTGTGTGTTTTCACTATTGTGTTCAAAGGCAAGGCAATGAATAAAAGAAAAAGGAGTACCGAATGTAAGGAACCAGGGCAAGAAGGAGGATGCCTTCTGTGCAAATATTTTGGGCAGGCACCAGGCAAAAATGTCAATAAAGGCAGAGTTCTAAGACGAAAAGGGGGAGAAGAGATTCGGACTTTTTGTTGCTCAGTGCTACAGCTGGTTAACACTGAAATCTCCGTCTCCTAAGGATTATTAGTATTCTTACAGCGTCCTGTGATCGACTTTATCCCTCTTGGAATCAAGGTAATGGTAGTTTTGTAAGTGTGTAACATAAAACCCTGAGATGTTCATCAAGATTTGCTAACTGAAGAGACAGAGAAGACTCATTTCTGAGGATGTGGCTGTCATGAAAGACCACAGCAATTGTCTCTGAGCTTTGAAAACCAGCTCTTCAACAGTCAAACTCCTCAGACATACCACATTTGCTTTCCTCCTTTCTTGCATAAAATCTGCTGGAGAACTGGTGCCTGGTATTCAGTGTCATGCTCCTTTGCCTCTTGATTATCCTCTGCTCTTGCCAGACAGCTTTTTATTCCGGCTGATCGTACTCACTTGCTCTTAGCAACCCCTGAAGAAGAGGGAAAACTGAGAGATAAGAAAAAGGTGAGGTGCTCACGGTATGTTACTTGCATGATGGATGGGCATGAGCTGGTGAAAACTGGGGGCTGCTGGTGTATGCTAATAGACACCTCTTGAAAATACCCAGCTTTTCTGTGGCCGTCTAAAATACGCATTGCACTCAGGCTGTAATTACAGGCACATGTTTTTTGGAGCCAGGCACCTCACACCATAGAAACTGGAGTCGATGGTGCTTCACTCCCCACACCGAGGGCTGATCCTATGCTGCATCTGCACTAAGGAACTTCTATATGGGACAAGCCTCTTGGTTCAAACGCTGCTTTGGCTGAGCTCGTGATGAGGGAACGCTTGTCAGGAGATGGGGTTTTTTTGCCAGGCCTCATGACTCCGTGATACTAGTCCTTATGGTGAGCGGGGTATCAGGCGACCTCCCCAAAATCCATTCCCACTCCTTTGGTTTGCAGGTCCCTGGCAGGAAGGGAGGGGGCTTTGTTTCAGTTCGCTGCTTCCAGAGAAGATGCGTACCTTGGGCTTTTCTATATCAACTGGCCTCTTTCAACACCAGACAAATAGAATATTTGCAAGGTTGGGGCAGGTAGGGCAAAAACGGTCCACTTCTTGAATACCATACAAGAAATGAGGCGACAGAAGGGAAAACAAGAGCTCAGATTACATCTTCCCTTGTACTTGGGGGTCCCTCTTTGGGAAACTGGGGAAGGATGCAGCCTGAACTCTGTGGGGTTGAGATATCCCAGCTGCCTTCTCCCACAGCAACTTAACTTTGGTCTTCTTAAGCTAGCCCCTCCCCTACATTCCCTTTCTCCTGCTTTTGTTCCTAATCTGTATTTCAACAATTGCATTCAAATGTAAAGGTCAGGAATATGGCCCTTCCCACTTCTTGGGCTTTCTCAGCTTTTAGGTTTGTCTCCAGTTCTTCTCACTAGTGCTTTCCCACCGACTCAAACGCCCCTTCCCTGCTGGTCACAGCATTTCCAGAAGTGATACGAAGGTCCTGTGTGCAGAGTTTTCCAAAGTATTTAGATTTGTGGGAGCCCTGACATGTTTCCAGTTAAATTGTGGACACCTCTATAGAAAAACTCCCTCTAAATCATAAGAAGTATGAACTGTACTACAGTTCTGGTAATTTTGATGGCTCTGGAATGCTCCCCACTGATCATGACATAAAAATACAAACTGGGTAGTTAGGGTGCTGTCTCCAAGCCACCTTTTTTCCTTCCCTTTCTCACCATCCCTCCCCACTTTTTCACACATCCCTGTTAGGGGTTTTGGTGCCACAGCCGGCAGCCAGATGTTAACAAGCATCACACCAGTCCAGCCACCACTGCATAACAGGTCAAATCCATTGTGCAGCTGGGCTGTGCATACATTTTGAAATGTGGTTCCTTTCATTTATTTATTTATTTATAATACTGACCGATGCTAAGTGTTAGACTTTTTCAGACTGGAGATAACCGAGATACCTGTAGCTCGCTAGTTTCCAGGAGGGAGACTAATCCAGGATAATTCTTACTATTAGGAGAAGATTACTCACTTGTTATTTTTGAAGTACATAATGGTCATAGATTTCCATTTATCCTCCTAGGTGGTCCAGGGCTTCCTGCTGCTGCCTAACCATCACTTTTGTTTCAAAGAAGGAACAAAAGATTCGATCTATGATGGCTGTAGGTAGGGATGGATGCGTTACCCCAGCCAGTGCACGCACACCCCAGAGTGACAAATTCAGCTTAGTTCAGCTGCAGCTGCATGCTGTAACAACTGGATTGATTTTGGCTACAGGTAATGGCTTTGCCTCGTGCAATTATGTGGAGTAATTAGAAGTAGAATATATGAGAAATAGGAAAAAACATCAGAGCATCTTCACAGAATCACAGAATCTTAGTGGTTGGAAGGGACCTTTGAGATCATTGAGTCCAACCACATTAAAAA
>VXBJ01001277.1:188767-271719 GCA_013400055.1 Nycticryphes semicollaris | reverse complement strand
GCCAGACGGTCCCCGCCGGTGATGGCACTCGCTGCTCCGGGTTGGGGTTTTTTTTATTTTTTTGCCCTTTTCTGCTGAGTTAGAGGTGGGAGGTGCGTGCGTGGGGCCGGGTGTCTGCTCGGAGCTGGCCCCTGTTGGGAGCAACACCTCGGGAAAGAGAAAAGAGAAAAGTGGTCGTTTTTATGGCTGTTGGCTCATGCCCTGGAGGGTGCATCGGCATCTGAAGTTTGGAGAAGTAGAAAGGGGATGAGGCAGGGCAATTGCACCATTACGGGGGGTGACATCCATGGGCAGGGAAGTAAATGGCCAGAGTGTACAAGTGGCATTGAAACTCATCCGTTTGGTCTGGGTGGTTTTGCCTGGGGGAGTGTAATCTAGGAGTGATTTGGGGTGGATTTCAAATCTGAGCATCTCTGAACGCTTAGGTTTGGCAAGGAGAAGAGGCGAGAGGAACAGAACGGCTGGTGCTGGAACAAGCTGAGAAGCAAGGGGATAAGAGCATGTGCAGCTCTGTAGGTGCTGTGCAGTTTTCAAGATGGGAGGTGATGTGCTGAAGTCAAATTGCTCTGTGGGCTTTGGGTGATGGGAATTGTGTCCACCTGGACATGTTCCTGTGCAGCCTGCTTTAGGTGGACCTGCCTTGGCAGGGAGATTGAACTAGATGATTTCTAGAGGTCCCTTCCAGCCCTATATCATGTTGTGAGTCTATGAATTGGAGGGGAGCGAGTACTCATGCCAGTGGAAGCTGGGACTTTGCCAGGCACAAGGTGAATGAAGGCGTTGGGGTATCCCTGGTGGATGTAGAGCATGGCTGGGGACCTGGAGCAGAGTTGTGTCAATTCCTGTCCATACTGTGTGAGCCAGGGCAGGCGCTGGTGGGCAGTGCTGGGCACGTGTGTGGCAGGTGGCCCTGTTGAGGAGGGAAAGGTGAAATGGGTACCATTGTGTTTGGCTGGGAGCTGAGAGTTTCTGAGGTCTTCTGTGCTAGAAAACCCCCAGCTTGCAAGGTCTTCCGTCAGGATGGACTTGCTGGGGTAAATATCACACTCTAGTGGGAGAAACTTGCCCAGAGAGGTAGGCCCAGCACACAGCATCAAGTCCACTTTCTTACAGTGCTTCTGTATCAGAGCAGGAGGCTTCTATGGCATTTCTGCATTCCCCGTAAATGACTCAGACTTGTGCATGCAGTTTGATCGTTTATCGAGCTCTGTTATCTCCCTGACTCAAAAAGCTATGGGGGAGCTGTGGTTTTCCTCCATTCCTGCAGCAGTGCAGAGTGTCCCTCCTCACATGCCTTATCGAGAGAGAGGGAGTTACCTGCCCTGGAGAGTTGCTCTGCAGTAGGGGCTTCAGGAGATTGCTCTGTTCTGCAGAGAGTTTGGGGAATTGCTTACATCGTAATGATCTCTCACATCACGCAGGGTTGTGCTTGCAGCTCTCAGCTGTGCTGTCAGTGTCTGAATGTGCTCTGTCTGTCATGATTGCATCTATTAATCTAGCACCTGGGAGCTGTGTAAAAACCTGTAATGGGGAAATGTGGCCAACTGCGATCTCTCGGTGATTTCCAGACTTCAGCTTTCTTAATTACGAGTAAAGGAAGGTGGTAGGTTTCTTCCCACCTTACACATCCAGCCTTGAAAGTTGACTCTCACACTGGACTTCCAGCTCATCCTGCCGTTACACCGACTTTCTGCAGCTGGTAAATGGGTTGTTCTGCTGATCCTGCTCAAGCTCAGGCAGTCTCCAGCTCCTTCTCAAGAGCACTGTGAGAAAGAGTTTAACAAACAAAACCCAAAAGTAACAAAAGCTTATTTCCATCATTACTGCTGCCAGATCCTAGCAATCAAAATTATTCCGATTCAGGTCCTGCCAGATGAAGGAAATTGGCTTAGGTAGCAAATAATAAATTTTGGGTTCTTTATATTGCCTTGGGCCTTTCTCTGACTCCTGGGGGGTTGCGATACCGTTCTTTTAAGCCCACGTGGATCTAAAAAGGAACTTAAAAACATGAATCTAGAACAAAGACTCTTCATCGGTCTCTTAATTCCAGCAGACAGATGTGTAAGAAAATCAGCACAAGGCAGAAGGGCAGGAGCAGGGTTTGGTGAGTCAGTGCAGCCTGAAGGTGTCCACGGAGCAGCTCAGCCACTGACAAGAAGGTGGCCTTCTCCTGATGCCATTTTCCAGGGTATCTGTGACACTGGCTTCTTTGGCGTAGATCGTACTTAGCTGGACCGAGGGGAGGTGCTGCTTTGTAGAGCACCCAACCTGTGGGGTTGGTCTTTCCATAGCCAGGCTCTCTTGCCATGCGGTCTCTCCTCCTGGACAGTTCCTGTCTGTGTGTGTCTTTCTCAAGCTGCCTTGCAGCAAACTGGCATTGGTGACATGCAAACAAGATGCTCTGCATTCCTTTCCTCTTTGATCTCACAACTTCAATCCCAGTGATAGGAGCCAGAGCTGGGAAATGATTCAGCGGCGGCTTCCTCAGCCTGTGAATTTTGGCAGGTGCCCCCTGAATGCAAAGGTGTGGCAGGCAGGCAGAGGTCTGTGATGCTAATGTGTCCTGAAAAGTAGTAGGTGAGGAGTCCTGACAGCAAGCTCGCATGTGCTGAGCTTTATTTCTTCCCTGTGCAGCTCGCTTTGAACTGGGAAAGAACATGCAGTTTGAACTCTGTCAGAAAAATCCATGTAATTTTGAGGCAGTTGCAATATTTTAAAGGCTTATAAAAGAAACAGTCTTCCTGTTGTTAGTCGGAACTGGGAGGATGCAGCAGCCTCAAGCAGAAGGCAGTTTGAGGTTATGGAGTCAGTAAGACAATTTGTTGTGTTCATTGGAAAATATTTTCTCAGATGCAAAATAGTATTCAGTGAGTTTTAATTGAATGCCTGATTTATAGTCTGAGTGGAAATAAATACATACGCCGTGTCGTTAACTGCTCTGGGAAATATGCTCCTTGTGTTTGTGATGGATGTTGAAATCCATAGGAACTGAGTAAAACTGATGGCTGGAGCTTTCCAGTCAAAATTTGGCTTGGGGTTTTTCTTTGATTGAAAACCCACGTAAACCCCTCTAATGCTTGCAGCTGGTTACTCTGCAGAGGCAGCGCGAGAGCCAGAGGAGAAGGGCTTTCATTAAAATCTTCTGCCTCACGAGGGGTAATGGATAATTGTTGGAGGGAAGAGGTGCCTCTCATCCCCCTCGCTCTGTCCGTAGCAGAGACCAGCTGCTGAGCTGCCCTGGCCGAACGCTCCTTCCTGCCAGCCCGGGTTGAATTGTGCCTTACAGCAAAGGCTGCGGCACAGACGAGGTGTCTGTGGGGACCGAGATGGTTTGCAGAGGTTGGGAAGGTGTCTGTGGGCATCGTGGGTCACTGTCACAGAAACCTTTGGGGAGAGAAAACAGAAACCCCATTGCTGTATGTTGAGGGGAAGATGGTGTTTGCTCAGGCTGTGGCTGGTAGGTCTGGCTGGGGGGAGAGAGGGTCATTATGGATGAAACAAGAGAGACTGGGAGAGCTCTCCCCATACCCACAGGTGCTGGCAAGCCTGCTGCAAACACCTCGGCAGTGGGTCACAGGCCTGGGGGATGCAGTGGTGTCCTGTAGGTGGGATTGGTGTTTTGCTGTTGGTGCAATGCTACCAGGCTTTGGCTTCATGCCTTGCATTCCCCGAGACTCTACAAGACTCTTCCTTTTGGTGGGGTTTTGGATCACACCCTTCCTGGTCATCTAGAAATGCTTCCTGCAAGGAGATGTTTGCTGTATGGTGCTGGAATGTCCAACCCTCTGTCTGTCTGTCTGTGTGATCTCCATAGGTTACACCTCAGCATGATCCTGTGGTGGGGTGCTGCAGCATCCGGGCTGCAGGGCCACCGTTCCCCAGATGCCTGATGGCTGAGCTGCTCCAGCTCGGGGCAGCTGGTGGCAGCTCCCGCACCGAGCATGCTTGCCCTGTTTGTACAGAAATAGCAAAGAAAAGCCTTGAAACACTTGGGGAACATGATCCCTGGGGGGCAGTGCATTTCTTGATGCCTGAGAGGCTCCCTCCCCCATGACTGCCACTGCAAAACTCCCCAGTGAGGAGCAGGTCCTCTGCAGATGCGGAGCTCTTAGCAGCCAGGCAGTGTCTCACTGCTGGGGCTGATGCTGAGCTCCTGCTCCCCAACCTTTTCTTGTGCTCAGGTGGGGAAATGAGCTGTGACTGCTTTGCCTCTGCCTGAGCCAGGCCGAGAGGAGTGTGCTTCATGGGAGATGAGAGCAGGACAGGGAGCAGTGCCACTCCTGGAGGTACCAGTACCTCATGAGCAGTGATGCTCCAGGAGCTGGAGGCCAACACATGGGGCAGGTGGAGGAGCAGGGGCTCTTGCTGGCTGGGGACGTCTCTGCTGACCCTGTAAAGCAGAGTCACTCCAGCTGGGTGGAGAATGCAGCGCCAATGCAGAGATGGGTTCTCTGAGCAAATTTCCTGCAGGATGCCGTGAGCTGGAAGACAGATGGCTGGGCAAGGGAATGTGAGGAAAAGTCCTTTAAACAGGCTTGTTCACAAAGCAAGCTGTAAATCCAGAGAGAGGGAGAAAAACTTGCTGGCAGCAATGTGGGTTGATTACGCTCGTTGACATGTTTGTGGGCTTGAGTTCCAGGCTTGATGCTCCAGAGCTGTGGGTGTTTTTACCACATTAAAGTCTTGATTTAGGGATCTAAACATGGTAGAAATTAATTTGAAGAAGCTACCTCCTGTAACAGACAGTTGTTCCTGGCCTTTGCCCTACCCTCCCATATCCATGTGGGCTGAAGCGATGACTTCTTTTTGTGTCCTGTATGGAGTCATCAGTTTAAAAAGAAGTGTTGTTGCTGGTTCTTGGTTTGACATGGTTTGGGTTTGCCTTGGAAGTGGAGGAAAAGGGCTGAACTGGAAAAAAAACCCAACTCTCTAGACCCTTACAGGATCCGCTCCTCCTCCTCTCCGTGAAATACAAGACTTGAGTATTTTACTGGACTTTGGACATGAATATTTGATATTCCAGCTGAGCAGGACAAAGGATCTGGCAGGGAGATTAGGAGAGGGAATGACTATTTCTAGCAGAAATGTTGTAAATGCCACTGAATTTGGAAACATGGAGGACTCTTTCACCAAAGAGATGTAGACTGAAGAGCTGGAGATGGAGGAACTTGAAATGTCTGTCTGGAGGTGTGCATTCTCCCACAGCTGGAGGAGAGCTGAAGCCAATGCAGCTTTGCACGTAAGTGCTCTTTACATGGGAAAAACCCGTTGCATTTACCTGCTTTGGGCGCAGCAACTTCTTTGGCAAAACACAGAAGACTAAGGAATGCCTTTAAAAAGATAGAGTTTTAAAGGGTACAAGCCAATATACAATACCAAATGTATGAGGCGAAGGCTTTGCTGCGTACGCTGCCTGTATTAATACTGCAGCGCTCTAGGTCCCATTGTAGGGCAGGAGCTCTCCTTGCTCTGCTGCGAGAAGCCCTGTGCTGTGCAGTGATAAGCAGAATGCAGGTTTTCACCCCGTCACTGCACCGTGCTGTTTGGGGAGAGGTGGCCTGGCAGGTGTGGTGTGTGGAGGGGACTCCCGCAGAGCAGAGCACAGCTTCCAGGTCTGGAGAGATGGAGTGTCTAGGGAGGACAAGTTCTCCTGGTGCACGGTTTTGCCATTCCTGCTTTTGCTCTACCAAATCTTTGCTCATTAATGACTTTACAGGAGCTGGAAAAGGCATTTTCACTTCTAGATGGGTATTTTCTTCCCGAGTGATATGTGGGAACCTAGGCATCTTTTGTTATTTTTTTAGTGCTGCTGTTACTGTTTGAGGGAGGGTTGGTTTTTTTCAAATTCATCCCCCTGCATTTGTTTTGCGGAGTTATCATCCTTCTTGCCATGCCCTACTGTTCAAGCCAGTTTGAACAATAAAGCTAGAGAAGGGTAAATTTGTCTCCTGTCTCTTGCTGTTGTTAAACTACACACTGTTTCTTTGTGGTGAATGTTTGAGCGTAGGCCTGACTGTCAGGGTTTTCCTACGCCGCAGCTGGGAGAAGAGATAATCGCTGCCTGTTCTGAAAGGGAGTAATGACTTCATTTTTATGGTGTGATGCTCTGGAAGTCCTGATTTTCAGGAAAGAGGCAGATGTTGTAGCATGAAGTGTGGTTCCTTGTTAAGATGCTTCATCTTGAACTCTGGGAAGCGCTGGACTCCGACCCCTCTGCTTGGAGCGAAGGGTACGGGTTTACAGCTCTGATGCCCCCTCTCCTTTGCAGAGCCAGCAGAAGGCCATGCTTTGGCTGTTCCAGCCCACATCTTGGGCAGGGCCACATCCTCCTTTCTGCCAGCCTTTTTGGGAATCGCTAGCCTCTAGTGGAACAGTGAGGTGGGACAGCGATAGCTTCACTGGCCACAACCAGATCAGCAGTGTTTGTCTGGTCCTTGGCAACATCCAAAATGGCTAATTTTCTCCTGGCTCTCTGCGCCTGCCTGACTGTTGAAGCTCAGAGGTGGGTGCTGTAGGTTTAGACTGTACCTTTGTTTGCACCCCAAAACTATCCAGGAACGGAGCTCTGTAGGGGAAGCAATATTGGAGTCCAGTAGTGGTGTTCAAGCGAGTCCTGTGCCCAGTTGTTGCTCTGCTCTCGTGCTGTATCAGGATCCAAAGCCATCACTGGTGGTGAATAACTTCAAGTGAAATCATGTGAAACCTTTTGATGCGTGTGAAGTTCTTTTCCCTGTCATGTTTTCTGCTTTCAAATGTGCTGAGACAGCACCAGATCCTTTGCATCATTTGCAAAATCAGTTGCTGGCTCTCTTGCCTTGTGCCCAGGACTCCCTGGGCCTGTGGCACAGCTTGGTAGGTGTGTTTGGTTTATACTGGAGCAATTGTACAGGTTTTAGTCTGTAAAAAGGTGAGAGTGTGGCTGTTGGAAGGGAAGTCTGTCCTCTGTCCAGCTCCTTCCCAAGCACGTGGTTTCACTCTCCTACTTGGGACAGCTTGCCACTTTGGTGAGCAGTCAGGCTTCTGGCTTGCTTCTTCCCAAGCTGCACATGAAGGTGGAAGCAAGACGGCTGGTTTTGTGGGCTCCTGGGAGAAGAAGGAAGACTCAGCTACACCAACAGCAAGCTGAAAGCTGTTGGCATTTCCTTGCCTCAGTTTCTCAAAGTTCTAGAATATTTTTGGCGTTGGTCAAAGGTCTTTTAAGGAGTCAGGTGTTGGCCCACCTGCACATCTTTACCTTTGAACCAAGTCTCTCTTTAACTTTGCCAACCCCTCGATTTAAGAGCCTCCCCTATTCCCAGAGCCCCCGCTCAGCTTCGCTCTTGCTTGAGCTGCTTTTTGTCTTTAATTGCTCTAGGTAGGTTTTGAGACCCAAAGCTTAACCTTCATTGTTCTCCTGGGGAAAATTCACATTCTTCTAATGCCACCTCCCACTTCAGGGTTGCAAAAAAAACCCCTGGCCTTCTTTTGGCTGTGTTTGCTCCTTCCCTCTCCCAGGTGAGGTCTGCCCAGGTGCTCCAGAGCCTTTTAGCTGTGGTGGTGGAGCTGCCCCAGGACAGGGGCTGATTTCCCTATCATTGCAGTGAATGGCTGCAGCTCCTGTTGGTTTATGGAAATGTGTTTATCAGGCTCTGTATTTTGGCAGTCAGGCTGTTAAACAGCCAGGTTGGGACATTTTTTGCCTCTTTATCACAGCTGTTTATTTTCTCTCTGCCTGCCTGTCTGTTCAGTGTGACGCTGGGGGCTATAGCTCTGTGCCTGGTAAGAATGGCCTTGTTTTTACAAGGGGCTTTGTTGGCTCTGCTAATGCTCCGAGTGGTTTTACTCCTGGGAGAGAGGAGAGGGAGGCTGGAAAAACTCCAGCTGGAAGTTATTGTGCCTCTGCCAAAAAAATAAAATAAAAAAATATACGGAAATTAATTCCTCACCCCTGTGCAATGAGGGTGGAGAAGCAGCCCCTTAGTTCCAGAAAGGGATGGAAAAAGAAGAAAAGAGGGGGGGTTTATATCTCTCTAGCTGACGAGGGAGAAGGAAAATATGATCACTGAGCACTTAGGAGCTCCCACATGCTAGGCTTCGTTTTTAACATCCTGCTGTCTTTGTCGCCTATCAACAAAGCTGGGGCTTTTAATTAGCCAGTGGTTGGTTTTGATATTCTAATTTCCAGTGCTGTGAAGTAACTCCTGAGGCAGGTGGCTTTGTTGCTAGTCACGTGCCATGGTGTCATTTAAAGATGTGATTAGATTCATTTACTGCAACCTTTTTGCCTTCGGCTGTGATAGTCTCTTAATTATGATTATGGGCTTTTCTTTTTTTTTTTTTTTTTTTTAGGCTTCCAGACATCTTTGAGTCCAAAAGCCATCAGTTGTGTTCTCTGTGGAAGTGTCGCTGTGTGCCCTGCACAAGCGCTGCTTGAGTACTGTGTGCAGGGAGTTCAGTTGCCTTGGAAACTGGGTGCCGTATATATATGCGTGTGTGTGTGTGTATCTCTCTCTCCATGCATGCACATGTTATTTTCTTTTCTGACCTAAAGCATTAGAAATGCTTTCCAGGCTGGAAGGACTCTCCTTCCAGGTAACGGGCTCATTCAGGGGCCTCTTGAGGACTGGCCCCTGTGACTCTCTGCCAGGGTGATGGCCCAGGCACTGTTTCCCCCTTGGTGTCAACTGGCATTTCTCTTCATTTCCCTCCCTCTCCTCCCTCCAAGCATAACTGCTCTTGAGGACAGGACTCATTTTTTGCTCATTTGGCAGAGGAGCCTTTTTTTGGTGCGTGGGAGATGCTTCGGTGGATGCAAGGATGAACTGCCTTTGCTGCGATGGTTTATCTCTCTGCCTTCCTCTCCCCCTTCTTGTCTTCCTTCGTCTGCCTTTTCCCTGTGTGTAGTCTCTCACTTTCCTTCTCCAGAGCTCTACCCTGGCAAGTGCTCCAGTCTCAAATCCTGTCTGGCCTCCTCTGCTCACTCTGGCTGTCTCTGGGGGCTCCTCTGGGTTTGAATGCCTAAACAGGGGAGAGGGGAGACGTGGCCTCTGGGAGGCAGATCTGGGTCTCCTCGCCCTCTAATTTATCCCACAAACTCTCCAGTGCTTCTTGTCATCCACAGCAGCATCAGTATGTGCTGGCAGGTAGTAGGGATGATGTCTGTGGGGTGGGTGGATGGGAGGGTTTGCTTTGCATGCAGGAAGAACAGGCTGCATTGGTGCAGACATGGGGGTCGCTTTGCCAAGAGGTGAGACTCAAAGCCAAGCCTGGCACGTCAAAGGTCTGGTCAGTCCATACCAGCTGACACCCACTGCAGCAGCACTGCAATTTTCCAGCAGCCAGCTGTGGAGTTTTCCCATCTGAAGTCAATGGAGGTACCACTATTGCAAGTCCTTGTGTTTTGTAAAGCAGTAACTGATTTTGACTGTGAATATGGGACTTGATGTGCTGGAGGTAGAGACCTTGAACTGATTTTTTCCTTTTCCTGTAGTTCATATTGGCCTTTGATTACCAGAAATGAGTAAATGGTGAAATCAGATAGATTTTCTGATTTTTTTTCTTAGGTTTTGAACCTGGATCCTTTGAGGAAGCCATGGCTCTCTGTGGCCATGTCTCTAGTTACAGCAGTACATCTTCTATGTCAAGAGCTCAGGCTGATGCTCCCTTGGAACAAGCAACTTCCCAGAGGGAGATGGCATATTTTGCTGCCTTTTAGATAGCACTTCTCTCCAAACTGTCCCTCTTGGAGTATTTAATTGCATTTCTCTCACCACTTGTAAGTCGTCAAAATCATGTTTACTATTGTTAGTTGCCCCAAACTTCTTTGCTTGTTGGTGAGTATATTTAGATGCTTTCTGAGCTGTGTCCCCTGTTCGTCAGGCCCTGCTACACCTAAAATGAAAGATTGCAAACCTGGGTTTTTCAGAAATGCAGCAAAAATGGTTTGTGGAGAACTTGGAGCTGTTTCCAAAGCTGAAGAAACAGGAAAAGGGTGTGACCTGAGCCCATCTCTAACAAGGCATGACATGACACCTTTAATTTTCTCATTTCTGTCATCTTCAGCAAGACATCGGGGATGAAGGAGCAACAGAATCAAATATCTGTTTTTCATAACCCTGTCCTATATTAATGAGAAATATCAAAGGCAACACCTCACTGGATATGGCTCTTGGTAGCAGCTCCTGCTAGTGATATATGTCCGGAGGCTCAGCTCCGTGAAGCCAGGAGGGTTCACTCAGCAGTGTCTGGCAGGTGCTGATGGTTTCGCTGTTCTGTCCTACTCCAGCCTTGGAGCTTGGTTTCCATGGTATGGACCAGACATTGTGCCTGTAAAGCACAACCAGGCTTCTGTCCCTGATCCCCTTGTAGGAGAGGAGTTCCTCAGCCATTCAGTAACAAATAAGGATAGCAGGGCACCAGCCATTTTCATTATGTCCTCAGCAAGACTTGAAATGCTGAAGAAAATCCTCAAAGACTGAGTGAGTACTTATTTTCCTCTCTGGGGCTAATTTCAAGCCTCCTCTACAAAATGGTCTGTGTCGTAGCTTCATCCTATCCCATGTGGGTATCTGCTGCCTGCGCTCTGTTCCTGCGCTGGCCTCAAGAGCAATCAGGGTGCTGGAGTGTAGTGAAGAGCCTGTTTTATCCAAGGAAAGGAATTCCTTTTTATATTTCAATATCCTGTCTGCTGCTGGGCGCTGGGTTGAGTATCTGCAAAGTGCTCACACCTGCGAGCTGGAGCCGAGTCAGTGTGTCTGGTTATGGAGCCTTGCGTGCTGGAGCTGCCTCTCTCCCTCTCACCCGGTGGGATGAAGTATCAGCAGGACAATGCCTGGCAAAAAACTGAGATGTGCAGCTGCTCTACTTGAGAGATGGATGCTTCCCCCATTCCCCATGCGGAGCAAGAGTGAGCTGTGCCTTCCCCTCGGGTTGCTCAGGGGAAGGAGCTCTGCCCGCAGCCTCTTCCAGGTTTCCCATTGGAAAGGGAGCCAGCCCGGGCCTTTCTGTCAGGTCAGCGAAGGGGCAGCTTCTGTTACCTGCACCAGCCCTGGAGCATGTGGTGGTGCCAAGAGATACGAAGCAAAGAAAGTATCGTTGCATGGAGTGGCAGGGTTTTCCTGCCGTGACCTTGCAGTGGGATACTCTGCAAAGCTGTGTATCTCTCTGTGCATCCTCCTTGTGAGCACATCTCTCCATCAGAATGGTTGCTGTTGAGTTTTTTTGGTCCTCCCTCAGAACTTGAGTGTTGGGTGTTTTTTTTTTGTTGCTTGGGTTTTGTTTTTTTTCCCTGGTTTTCCATAACTTCTCCCAGGGCAAAGCTTTGCTTTGCTTCCCACACCTTCTCCTGAAATGCACAACTCGGGCATTTTTCCTGAAGCCAGGAATGCTTTGTTGGGAGCCAAATTCATCTGCTTTGGTGGTGAGGGGTGGGATGTCTCGCTGTGTCTGGCTGTGCAAAGAGCACAGACCTGCTCCAGCAAAGGGCAAACCAAAAAAGCTCATTTGCCCCTCCCTACTACTCTTCCAACACAGTTTTTCTTTTCAGTGGGAGTAACTTTTTTTCTCTTTGAGCTGCTGTGTCCTTCTGAACCCTCTCCCCAGGCGCTCTGTGGAGTTAGCACTTGCAGCTCACCGAGCAAGCAAGGAGTGCATTATCCATCACAGGAACCTGGCACCTTTCGGATGTAATTCACTGGCAGAGCGTTAAATATTTTCTCAGCCATGCTTCAGTGTCAGTAGCTGGAGAGGTTTTCGTTCCTCTTCACCCCCACTGTCTGCACTCTGATGACAGGTATCTGGGGAAATCTGTTTTTGTGAAACACTTGACATATAGCATGACTTTCCTGTCCTAGCAGTTCATGTCAGAGGGCCTTTAAACTTCCTCTAGTAACGTGATTAATTTTTTTTTGTCTTTCTTTTCTCTGTGGCTCATCACAGTTGCTGCTTCTCATCTGCAGAAGGAGAGGAAGGGGAAGATTGGAAGTAAACTTGAAATGTAGTATTTTTCAGTTTGCTTATCCCTTTATTTGCTGGTGGAACAGCGGCAAACTGATTACACTGACCCTTCAGTGTAGGGAGCTGGCAGTGAATAGAGGTGCTGCAGGTCTTTCAGCAGCTGGAATCAAGGAGAAATAAATATAGATTAATTTCTCCTGGGGTGTGCTGGAATTGTAGCTCTCCCAAAGCAATTTGGTCTTTGCAGTTATCGGTCGGAATGTGGTTAGAAAAGAAAAAGTCAATAGCTGGAGCAGTCTGGGATTGGAGCAGACAACAGAGCAGTTGCAGGATCCTGGCTCTGCCACTGTTCTGCACCTTGATGAAGGTCAGGTGCCAGGGATGTGAGGGAATCCCTGCTTGATGGTCTTCCCACAGGTGTCCCAGGGATGCTGGGTGCTCTGGTCCCAGGGTAGGAGCGATAGATGCCTCCAAGCCTGGGACTGAACTACTGCTTTCATGAGGGCTGCTCCAAACAGGGGAAGGGGAAAGAAGTGTCAGCTGCCAGCTTGGCTGTGCAGAGCAGTGGCAAGGACCGGAGGCATCTCCCCCTGGGGCTTCAGCACCAGCACCTCCTGGGTTTTGTCCATGTTACCCTGGAGAAACATCTCTTCCTTTCAAAAGTGACATATCTTAGAAATGAGAGGCTGTTGTTTGCTTTTAAATCTATTCCTCTAGTTTGTACTGGTCTCTGACTAGCCATGGAGCATGTCTTTCTAATCAAACACGTCAGATCACGTACTGCAGAGAGGGAATTAATCTGCAGGAGCCCTCCCTGGCACCTCTCTCCCCTGTCTGCCTGCTCAGCTGAGGGCAGCTTGCAGCTCCTCTGTGTGGAAACTGGGGCATCTCTGAACCGGCTTCTTTCATCTGCTTCTGAAAGGCCTTACATCCTCCTGCTTAGCATTTTGGAGGGTTATTTTGGTAGTAAAAACAAGGGCATGATAGGCTGGAATGAGTGGTCCCCAGGAGGTAGCCCTGCCTTTGCACTGCCCTCCTTTTTGAGGGCTGTAAGACGGTGAGCTGGCTGCTGTCTATACAGAGTGGGCAGCACTGTAAAAATGGCAGGAATTTCTCCTTTTCATGCTCTGACCATATTCCTAGAAGGTGTGCAGGAACCTGCTTGAAAATGAAGATCAACACAGCTGTTTGGCTAGGCTCACCCCAGCAGGGCCAGAAGGCACCCCTCCATCACCAGAAATTTCCACCTCAAAAGTTTTCCCTGAAAAATTCTGCAAGAGTGGCAGCACTTAAAAAAAAAAATTGTGACTGTAAATTCAGTAGCTAGGAGCTATTAGATCCTGATTTCCTTTTTTTTCAGTTGATCCTTATCCCCTACTGAAACAAAGCTTGACTTTGTTCTGAGCCGTTGGTGGGAAGCAAATTATGCATTTATGTGTGTATGTTCACGCATGCATTTTTCTTAATATATATATATATATATGAGGGGATGAGAGAGCAAAATGCACAAGAAGTATTTTACTGTTGCCAGCATGCTGTCAGATGTGAAGTTGCTTTGCACAGGACAGCGCCTGCTGCCTTCAAGTTGCACATCACAAACCTGTGCACAACCTTTGCATAAAATATCGTAGATTTTCTGCTGCCTTGCAGCAGTGGCTGACTGATGCTCTTGTTTTCATCTTGCAGGAGGAGCCGGCTCCCACAGTGCGGGGCCGGAGGACATCGCTCAGCGGGGTGTGCTACCTGACCATGGGCCTTCTCGTACTGCTCCTGGGCTTGGTCTTTGCATCGATGTATGTGTACAGATACTTCTTCATCACCCAGGTAGGGGCCAGTCGAGAAGGATTGCTGGCTCTTCATCTGGAGCAGCCAAACAAGCTGCTTCAACTGTTGAAAGAGTTGGTGCTGTTATTTATTGCTTTGCACTGTGGTAACTCAGGAGCTTGTCCTTTGGGCACTGCAGGTGAGGCACGTCTTTTGAGTACAAATACATAAATGCTGTTACATTCAGTAGCTGGGAACTGTTAGTTCCTGATTTCTTGGTGGTAGGCTCAGACTCACCTCCATCCTGACTTCCAGGCCTCCAGAAACCCTTCTCCTTCCCTCCCTTGCGGCTTTGTTTTGCCTTTTTATTTTTACTTTTTTTTTTTTTTAACTCCATAAAAGTGTCCTTCCAGTTCTACCTTTTATATCCAACCTCACTGCTGCCAGGGGCAAGACAGTCTGAAAGCGTGGCTTGTTGTGAGTGAGGGCAACCCCTGGAGAGATCAGGGAGGTAATGGGCAAGAGAACAGCTTTTTGCAGTAGGTTTTTTGGGCCCCGGCGCAGCAAAACTCTGTAGGTGTAACAAAAATAGGTGCTGCTATTAATAAAGCAAGCAGAGAAGTGAAAAGTAAGAGGGAGATGCTATGGAAGGTGAGCCTCCGACCTCCATCGAATTCAGCACCTTCTCTTCCATGGAGTCTTTGCAAAGGCTGGCCCAGCAGAGGCGCTGGGCTGGCAGCGTTGTGGTGGGTGAGAGCACATGGGAATGAGACAGGGCAGAGCTGCTTTTTAAGGAGGAAACTGCTGAGCTCTGTGGCTTGCTGAGTGCTGAGCCGAGAAACCCCAGAGCATCAATTTGCACAGAAGCCCTCTTTCTGCTGCGGAGCAGCTATTAGTGAATGAGTTCTCCCAGGGCTGTCTTCATCTCTACAGCTAGCTCTTATCCACTCAGCAATATAGTCTTTTTATACATTCTCTTGCTCCATAAATTTTCTTGCTGTCAAATTAATTTGCAATACGTGTTTTAAGATACACCAGAGCTTTATTACCTGTGGTCATTTACAGCTGATCTGGAAGCCCTGTGACGACCGCAGGGCTGCCCATCCTTCCCACACACTGCTGTGTCAGTGTGACGTCGGCTCGTTGCAAGGCTGTTGGTGTAGACGCTTCCTTATGAGACGAAGCCCCAGGCACCGAAGGGAGGTTATCAACCAGGTTATGGACAGTGTTCAGTCCATCACCCAGTCAATAACCTACCCTCAGTGCATGCTGAACGGCACTGGGAAATACCTGCCGGTCCATTTGGGAATGCCCGTGGTCAGTCCCACTGCCTGCCTGTGATACCAGATGACAGTTTATATCCAGTTACCCTGCAAAGCCTGTTCAAATGGTTAGATATGCTCTGGGGACCAAGGCAAGGGGGACTTTATGTCTAAGTCTTCAACAGCTGCAGTTCATCTCTATGATCCTCAAGCTCAGACTTGCCCGCTCACCCTGTGTTAGCTCTCCTTCCCATAGCTCATGCTTCTGGAGCTCTGGAGAGCAGCATCTGCTTTTGCAATGAGACAAACCTGCTCTGGTTTGGTGTATTTGCCATATCCAAGCTACAGGTGTCTTTAGAAACGATGTTCTGTTCTCCCCAAACTTACATGCCTTCTGCAGAAAAATGCAATTGCTGGAAGCCACGTCTCGAGAGGGATGTGAACAGCTTGGTTATGAAATTTAAGAGCCTATAGGCAGTCAGTTTGCCTTTTTGAATTACTCCCCATGACATCCCAGAGGAAATACTTTATTCCCTTTGGACCTGGCTAGCAGAAAGGGAAATGTGGTCATTTCACAGGGGTGTTTTGCGCTATCTTCACCAAGAACATTTTCTGGTAAAAAAAACCTTGAAATATCTCCACACGTCTGTTTGAGAAGAGTGTTTTTTACCCAGTATGAGTACGTTTCTTCTCATGTTTGCTGTAGCTGTTAATGGGTTGTGGGTTTATGTGTTGTACCTCCATCTGGATCTTGTCCCCACAGCTTCCCCGCGAGAGTGTGTTTCACTGCGGCGTCCTTTACGAAGACTCGCTGTATTCACCTTTCAAAGGGCAACTGGAGTTGCATGAAGACGTAAAGATTTACATTGAGGAGAACTATGAGCAAATCAATGTCCCAGTGCCCCAGTTTGGAGGGAGTGACCCTGCAGATATCATCCATGATTTCCAACGTGTAAGGAGCTCTTGGGGCTTTTTGGGGTGCAGCACGGGGCTGAGCTGGGGTGTGCCAAGCACAGTGCTCACAGTCTAGTGCTATTGCTGAGGTGGCGTGTGTCTACAGTCATCTTATGACTGAGCCATCCTCCTTCCAAAGGCCTTCTCCAAGATTTTACAGCCTGCTTATCTTGCTTGGCAGGGAAGTTCTTGGACAAGTTTGTTGTTTAAAGCAATTTCCTGTCTTCCCTGAATTCCCTCTTTTCACCCATTTCCACAGTCACATTTCATTGCAAAGGGCTTAGGTCTGCAAATGGCTCAATTTCTTAATTTCTATGCTTGGAACGCAGGGTCTGACAGCTTATCATGACATAACGCTGGATAAATGCTACGTCATCGAGCTGAACACCACTATCGTGATGCCCCCTCGCAACCTGTGGGAGCTGCTCGTTAACGTGAAGGTACAGCTGCAGCCCTGCTTGTTTTGCATGCTTTTCTTGAGATGGCTTTTGGGTGCCAGCTGGAAGCTCGTGGGAAATCAAAACTGCTGCATCTGTGGAAGAAAGCCTTGGCCCTGACAGAGCTGAGCCTTCACGCAGAGTGAAGGCTTCAGTGGGTTTAGCTAAAACACTCATTTTGCAGGCAGCATGGTAACACTGGCATGATGGATCAACCTGACGAGGGTGACATAAGCAGCAGATTCACTCCCTCTGGGGTTTACTGATTGTAGGAATCAAGGAAAAAAAAAAAAAGAAAAATTCCCCTCCTTTCCCTCTTGCTGTGGTTACTACTGCAGTTTGCCATTTGCAGAGCTCTGTGTCCCTTGGGCAGAACCAGGCCTTCAGCTTTCAGCCTTTTGGGGAGGAATCTGTGCTGCAAACCCACTGTGCAGCGGGCTGCAACACTGGACTCAGGCTCATGCAGTTTTGCTCACAGCCGGCCTTAATTTGGTTTAGTAACAGCAGTTTTGTTCAGTTCAGAAGCCCGTGTTGCTATTGCAGTGACTGAAATCAGTCTTCTTAAAATAGAGTACTATTTAATCTTAACAGCGGGGGGAAAAACCACCCAGGATTTTTAAGACTGCAGAAAGTGCATGTCTATTTCAGTCTTTTGCAGGTAAAGCAAAGCACTGAGCCTGGGTCTTTACTCCCTTATGTGAAGGTCTATTTGAAAGAAAAGCAAAAAATACAAAACAGTCCACTTTTACTTTTTATTCCCTTTGCTCACTTGCTGCTACATGCAGTGTGGTGAACTTTGTAGGGGTTAAGCTCAGAGGCAAAAGGTTGGGCATTGAGAGATGCCTGATCTCCACTCCTTGTCAAACTCCCAGTTTGTTTCCTAGCAGTCCTCACAATTTCATGCACTGTGACCATCTGGCAAATGCACTGGGAACCCTGCTGGGGTACAACACACATTTGCTTACAACTCGCTCCAAACCAGCCACAGCTTCTGACCATGGCAGGTGACCAGTCCCTGGGGCAGAGGGAAATGGAAAAGGCAGGATTGCACAAGCTGACAGCAGAGCCCCAGAAGAAAACAGAGATTGGGAATGCTGGATGCATCCTAAAATAACAGATGGAAACTCACAGTCAATGAAAATGATGCTTTGCATTTATCAGAAATTGAATTATAAAAAGGGATAAAATACAATTAAAATGGTTTTATGTGTTTGATTCTTTAAAGAGAATACAAAGCAGATACGGGTTTCTTTCTGATGGATGGGTAAGTGCCCAATCAGTCTGTGGAGTTTGTCACATGCACCTTAGAGACATTGTTTTAAAGTGCTTAGCTTCGTCTTGAGCTCAGAGATGTTTTTTTGCCATGAGGACAGTGAAACAGTGGAACTAGTTTTCCAGGAAGGTTGCGCTGCCTCCTTGAAATCTTTGAAGGTTTCAAGATCAGGCTGCATAAAGCCCTAAGGACCCTCCTCAGCTGGATTATCCTGTGAGTCTGTGATCTTCATGTCCACTGGTGGGGCCTTGCTGGTGGCCTGTGTCAGGTAGAGAGGGAAAATTTCTTCCTGTTACCTTTATCACCTGATGACTTGCCCCCCTGCTCAGAAGTGCTCCTGTTTGGATGCTGGATGAGCTGTGTTGGTCCTTGGATGCCTTCTCTGCATCTCTGAATAAGTCAAGTGCCTAATGAATGAGACTAATTTCCAGCTGCAAGATTGGTTTTGAAGATGTTCAGTGGCTTTGGTCCTGGTTTTAGGACCAAACCTCAGTCTACCAAATAACGCTGGTGGTTTGCTCCAGCAGACCGTGGCAGCACAGGCAGTCAGTAAAACCCCTTTGCCCTTTCCTCCCTGGGTGGCTGCCACGTGCCCTGTGCCTGCTCTGCAGTCCCCGCTGCGTGCCAGACCTGGCTCAGGTCTTGGCCCTGCTGTCCCCACGTATGCATTACCAGAGCTCTTGTGGCTGATTTTTTTTGCCTGTAAATGGCAGCTCTGCTGCTCCTTGCAGGCTGGATTCTGTACAGCTGTGACATTTAGTGAACAGGGCTGCATAAGCATCTGAGAGAAAAGGATGGAGGGATGCTCCGCTCTGCACAGCAGCAGGAAGTCAGAGATGACACAGTTAAATGATGGACGATCCACACCTTTTGCAGAATGCAAGATACCCAAAGCTTCAGCTTTCTTAAAACTCGTGGCAGAGAATTGAAGGCATCATCCTTGTTGCACAGTCCTGCAACAGGGGAGCAAAGATTCCCGACTACTTCAGCTGCCACAGCTATTTAAATCTAAAACAATGAAGAAACTGGATTCTGTGGCTCTGTCTGTCTCTTTCAGTCCTCTCACCAGGTCACGGATGTGGCACATCCTGAGCCCCAGCCCCAGGTGTTAACGTGACAGCTCCTGCCAGTAACTGCACATACTGCGTGCCCTCTCCTGCACACTCCCACTGAGAATCAATAATTGAATTTCTTGCAGAAGCGTTGTGTTAGTGTAGTACAAACTTCTGCTAATGGTCTAGTCCTCCAGCATTAGAGGAGAGCTTTATTGATCCAGTAGGCTATGCCAGCTCCACGGCACAGCGCTGAGTTAAGACAGCGTGTTTCCAGGTATGTCTCTATGGAGATAACCAGTCCCATGGTGGAAGCTGAAGAGGTGGCATTTGAAATTGTGCTGTTGTTGCTTGCTTTTCCATTTGATTGCATTTATATTGGCCCCAGAATCTGCCCAATCTTTTATTTCTGTGACTCTTCTTAAGCAAAAAAAAAAAAAACAAACCAGAAGTGAGTTTTTGCTTCATGGCCTAGTTAGCATCAGTCTGCTCACAACTGTCCCCCAGCCCAAGCTGTACTTGTAACACAGCTGCTTATTGCCACAGTGGTGCCCAGATGATGGTGCTGTGAGATGCCCCAAGCACCCAGGAATCAGCTTGGAGAGAGTCTTGATCAGTTTGAGCAGATCTTTCCTGCAGGGAAAGAGGCAGCCTCCTTTCCCAGGGTGCTCCTGTGTACCCCATTTTCTCTCTCCCTATGTTTTCTAGCTGCTGGTGGCTTTCTGCTGTGTCCCCCCATCAGGCACCCTGGTCTTCGTCTCTAGTCCCCATTCCTGTGGGCTATAAGAACAAGAGATCATTGCAGCTGTGCTGGGTGGACCAAGGCGGAGGGGGAAATGTGGAAAACACAGGAAATCTGAGCAGGGCTGGCATTTTTTGGTTTTTGCCTTTAGAAGTAAATGTAAAATGCACATTTTCATGGGAGTTCCTGGCATTTTGGTTGAGCCTTAATCCCCCTGCAGATGGGCTTATTAGGGTTTCAGAGTTACAGCTTTGTGCACCTTCCTTTAAAACTGGGCTTAGTTGTATAGCAGGGTTGATCCTACAATGGCTTCACCCCCTACGTGAACATTCAGGTTTTTGATCGAATCCTTTTTGTGTGCCTTGTGCTAGTAGCATGGGACAGTTTACTGCGGGGACAGGGAAGTGGGTTAACTGGCCTCAGTAAGCAGAGTTAAGCCTTCAAACACTGAATTTGCCGCAATTTGGCTGTTCTTGGTGCTCCGTGTGAGACAGTTCTGTTCGAGGAGGACATCACGGCACCGTTTGTGCTTTATTTTGGTGGAAACCCTGTTATTTCAGAAAGGGACATACCTGCCTCAGACGTACATAATCCAGGAGGAGATGATCGCGACTGAGCACGTCAGTGACATGGAGCAGCTTGGCTCCTTCATCTACCGCCTCTGCAGTGGCAAGGAGACCTACAGGCTGAAGCGCAGGAACGCGAGGAGACGTAAGAGCCTTGCTGTGTTCAGCTGCCCTAACTCGCTACCCCCCAGCATCACAGTCCTTATTTCTGCTCTTACAGCCCTTCTGGCCTCTTGACGAGAGAGGAGGTTTCCCTGTAGGCGGTGTAAGCACAAGGGAGATCCTGTGAGGTGTTTCTCATCTAATCTAAACCCAAATCTGGGATGCTGCTGCTGCAAGGGGGTGCTCGCTGCTGTGTTACTGTGGCTGTATCTCTCAGCCTAATAGCAACATTGAGAAAATGGTTGAAGGAGCCAGCAATTCATTGACACGTGGGCTCCTGGGGATCAATTAATAGCAGTGCTGTGGGGAGCTGTTTGGAAAATTCCCCTGGCGGAGACACTCGCTTCGGTGGCAGCTATTCAGAGCAGATTAGAACTGCAAATTGCCTTTAATTAATTAAGTTCCTAATAATATGGAAAAAGTTGTAAAGAGGGACTGTTAGACTATCTTAAAATGTTTTAATGAAAACTAGCAATAGGTATCTTATATGCAAATGGTAATATTGCTGGAAAAAGCTCCTTAATTTCAGTATTTGTATATGTTTGGTTTTTAGATACTAGTGTACTTAAAGGTTTACCCAAAACATGCACCTGCCATCAGTGTGGGTTTGGATCTGTGGGTAAGCTGCAGGGTGCTGAAAGCGTTTGGGTGCAGAAGTCACCGTGGCTGGAGTTCCTGGCTGCTTTCCCAACAGGACGTGGGGAGGGTTACTTGTTTCCCAGAGAGGCTGAGGCCGTAGCAGGATCAGTGCATGCAGGGATACAAACAGCCAGAGGGATGGTGATCTTAAGCCCACCTTGGCTGCATTCAGAGCTGTGCTCTGTACCAGCCTGTGGCTTCTGGTTTCATGAGGTTTTCTGGTCTCTGAGATAACACTGAGATGCTGTCAGCTGAAACCCACTGTTTCCATGGGGCTCCTCCAGCTCATGGCAGCTCTCACTGCAGGACCGTGGCCTAGAGAACATGGATATTCTTCCAAAGATCAGTCTGGGTTGCTTTTCGTATTGGCTGTGTTGTTCCTTCATTTCAGTGTTCAGCCGTTGTATCTCATCTGCTTTCCATCCCCCACTTGCTGCAGCTGTTGTAGATTATAATTTGTTGAATTTTTCCTTCTCCCTTTCAATCACTTCTAGGTATCAGTCGACGTGAGGCTGGGAACTGTCATCGAATTCGTCACTTTGAAAACACTTTTGTGGTTGAAACTGTTATCTGCAAAAAGTCATGAAGCCACTCTCTATTCAGTTGTAACCTTCCTTGGCTTTGCTTGCACACACGCACACACACGCTCTCAGCCCTCTCTTTAGACATGGTAATTTGTCTTACTTTTTTTACTCCCTCCTTTGCTTGTGCAGCTCTAACCTCTTGGGCCCATTGTGGGCTCCAAGTGGATTCTCTTCTCTCCCTGCTATCTACCCGAGACGTTTGCTGGGCTTAAATTTACACAGTGGTCAAAGATAACCCAGGAGTAGATGCAGCTACAGGATGGGGATCTCTTCTGGGAGTAGGTTCGGGGTAGAAGAGATGGCCAAGAAACAGGAGTGTTGGAAATAGGTGCTCTTTTCCTGGCCAAGCCATTACAGGCTGGTATAGTGCTTTGGGGCTGCCTTGGCACAGGGACAGAAGGCATACACACAAGAAGGGTTACCATATTGATGCTGATGTAATGACCAGAAATACATAACCAGGAAAAGAACAGCTGTGAGGCTACAGACAGGATGATTGAGCAGAGGGAGAGTTTCTGCCCAAAACCATGCTGTGCTGGTCTCGGCTTGCTATGTGCTGTCCACCTGAAGGCCAGATTTTCAAACATTGAAAGCAACCACTGTCTGTTGGCTCCTGGACTCACCCCTCACCAGGTCTCCTCCTGAAGGTGGCATGGCTCAGCATGACCCACTGAGCAGCACAGGGTATCCTGATGGGTGCTTGGGATGGGCAGGAGGCTGGGGCAAGGGGCAATGAAGTGGGCTGGGAATGACAAGAATGACATAGCACGTCCCTGCTTCCTGGCCACAAAGCAGAGGGGTGAAGTGCAAGGCCGTGTAGCCTTTTCTCTAACACACAGTTGCAGCTGCTGTGGTTCCTGCACAGATCTGCTGTCACTTTGCCCAACTAAATATAGAGGTGCATCTTCGCTGCAAGGTGCCAGAGCTCCACTGATGTCCCATCTATAGGCTGTGGCTGTGAGTGGAGCTGGGTGGTTTAATCTAACCCCGTGTCTGTCCTGGACAGCTCTGCCTGCCTGGAAGAGATGAGTTATGTTCACACAGGTCTGTCTTCCTGAGTTGTTGAGATACTATCTGTGTGCAGATTGAGTGCCCTGCCTCCGTACAAAGTGGTGTCAGCAGCAGAACTGGTGTTTACTGGCAAGTACAGAAGCAGAATTTCTAAATGTGTTTTCTTTAACAGAGTATGTATTCTTGTATAATTCCTCTGATGAAAGTTGCTTAGGTAGTAATTACTGTAGTCCAGCCGTGTATCACATTATGTGCAGGCACCATTGTAGGACAGATATTGATACAAGGAAAGATTCAGCTGATCAATAAACTGCAGAGAAACTTGTGAACAAAACTGCATTTCTATTGATCATCAGACAGATGAATTGCAGAGTAATTAAATATTCTTCTTTCTTTTCCGTAAATATAGTTAAAACTAATTAGGTTCTTGAAATGCAGGCAGTTTTTTGGCTTGAAAGAATGGGGTGAGTTTCAACTTGGCACATTCTTGTTAACTGGTTTCCAGCAAATCTGGACTTGCTCACCATCTGTTGAAATGAGCTTGTTGTTTTAGAACAGGAAGGATAAAGTAAATGCAAGTACAATCGTTAACTCAGCAGAACCAAAAAAAAGTTAATATAGTTTAGAATAAAACTTTTAAGTGATAATACTGTGAGTTAATTATGTAAAAACAAAATGCCATCTCAAAATGGTCATGTAATGCAATAGGAATTAGTATGTCAGAGGCTGAGATTTTATTTTTTTGTATAAACATAGTCAACTATAAACATTAAGTTTTAATAAGTAGAGGAGGACACTTTGGTTTTATTCTGCTGTAAGCTTGATGTAAAATGAAGAATTACGTGTACTTCATGCAGGTTGGTAAGGAAAGTTTCCCCCTGCCAGAGGGAAATGTCCTTTTCTAGCATTGTGTTTTTCCAGCATTAACTTGCTACTGGCCTTTACTTTTCATTGCGGAGCAGATGACAAGAAGGGTCAGAGAATTGGTTTGTTTAATGGAAATACTGCAAACTGGTAAATTTAAGCCCTGCGTTCCTCTTCATTTCTAGGAACCTAAGCCTGCACTCAGGTGAGCATACAGACCTTTTCCCCTTTCCTTCTGACTCTGCATGAATTAACTGGTCATTGAATACGCTAACTGTGCAACCCCGCAGCTGTAAGGACAAACCTTGGTTCCTTAAGGTGAACTAACGTAGTCACTCTTTCATAGGATGAGAATGCAGTTGTCTAGAAAGAAAACATAAGATGCTTTGTATATTTTGTCTGGTAGGACTCTTACTTCTTAGGAAAAATCCATGGGATAATAAAATCTTTTACCTCTGATATGTAAAGCGTGTGTTTGTTTGGAATGAGAAGCACATGCCCTCCGTGGAGGTGTCGCCTGGGGGAGGCAGCAGCCCGATCACCCTGGAGGAGCCAGCCTGGTGGCATCTGGGAGCTGGGCAGTGAGAGGGTGCTGTGGTGTGGAGGCTCTTCCCCACGGTCATCGGAGGCTTGTCTGGGGATGTGACTGAGCCCCCTGGTGCTTGCAGGCTCTGATGGGGTTTTCCCCAGTCCCTGGGCTTCCTTGGAAGACGGAAGTCACTGTGAAACTGAGGTCTGTGAAACAGCACGAAGTATCTGCTGGTTGGGTGGCTCGTGGGTGTCTGATCTTTCACACTCAGCCTTGTTTCTCCAGCTGCCTGACTTGTACGTAGAAATTTGTTTGCGTGTGGCCTAAGCCTGCTGCTGCCTTCTGGCCAGCTCTGCAGGACAGGCCTTCAGAGGGCTGCCCTCCTCTCCTCACTGCATGCAGCGATGTGAGTCCATTAGTGTTCTTCCAAGCTTACTCTCCCCCTCTTTCTTTCTTCTGCTGGGCAAGTGTCAGAACATTGTTCCTGAACTCGACTGTTCCTCTTTCATCAATGAGGAAGTTCACATTTTGCTTGTTGCAGTCATTTTGTTGCATTTTGCATTTACCTCTTCAGGTATCTGGATGCTTTTTCCATTATTGGGGTTCTGCAGAAGAGGTCTGCATCCTGCAGTAACTGTGTTGGCCAAAACCTCTTCTCCTGGGCTGGCCCAGCCAGCTGTGCCCAGCAACCTTCTCCTTCCATCAGCACAGGGCTGAGGAAACCCCTCTGTGTCACCTCACGGGGAACCTGACTCCTGGGCATTTCTACCTTTTGAAGGTTGAAATGCTGATATTAAGACCATGACTGATGTATTTCAGTAAATCTAGTTACATTTAAACATAGCCACCTCGTGTCTAGTCCAGTGTGAAGAAAACCAGCTTGTATTGTGAAATTTTGCGTTTTGTTTTGAACATTCACTCTTCACTTATTTTTTTTTTTTTTATTGCTTGAGGTTGTGGTAATCACCCCTTGCTCTTTGGAGGCTTGAAATAAGTCAGTTGGGCTTCCCAATCTCACTCACACTCTCTGGCAGAAGGTTGCTTTATTTGATTGAATGGTGGCACATACAAAAGCTTGGCAATAAAGCCAGCTTTAGGAGGAGTGCGTGGCAGAGATGCAGTTGAAACTCTAAGACACGGGTCACTTTGGTAGCAGGTAGCACCTAATACATTTTACTTTTTATTTTTAGTACTTGCATATTACAGTAGGGCTCGGGGGTTGCTGTGTAGCTTTGCCAGGCAGTGCTAAGTCAGTCAAAGTTTTGCTTTAACTGTGGGAGCATCCGTGTCCAGACTGGTGGTTTTTTTAAAAAAAAATGTACTGGACACCTATTAAATCAGCAGTTGAGGGGAGGAACCTTGGTGTGTATTTTAAAATGTAAATGAGCTCTTGATTTGCCACAAGTCTTTTACAGCTACATTCACAGTCCAGTCTCATCCCATAATGAGCAGCCCATTGGGATTTCTGCAGACTTGGGATGAGGAATGTTTTGGCTGCGATGGATCACGAAGTCTCCAGCAAGGAAGCTGAAGGACCTGTTTCTTCACCAGCATGATGGGCATCCTGATTTTGGTGGGGAGAATGGTGGCATCTTGTTGATGTATTGCATGTGCTTCTGGGCAGGTGGTGGTGGGGCTGTGAGGTCCTTTGGGAAGGTGAAGCCAAGCATGGCTAGTGGGGCACATTTGTCTGCTGCCAGCACAGATGTGGGGTGGCTGGTCCACAGGGTGTCCTGGGTGTCTGAAGGGCTGTGCTGCCCACACTGTCATGGTACGAGCAGCAGGAATGTGCTCTCCAGAAATCACCTGTTGGGTTTGGGGATGAAGAGGGATTATTGGGCCACTTCTATGCTCTGAAGAATGAAATTACCTGTCAAGTATGACCCTGTGATATGGCTCCCTGATGCACATATCTGAAAATTGAGCAGTGCCCAATTTATTATGGTTTATAAGACTTTCAGTTGTTCTTACTGGGAATTGACTACAGCCCATTTAGCTCAACATGAACAGCTGTCTGATGTATTGTGTTGGTGCCAAGCTAATGAAAGCCTGTCCTCACTCTTATATGTACTTAAGTATGTGCCTTAGGATGTACAAGTTGTTCCTGACTATTTTGTTGCCATCATTCTCATTTCCACCCAGGACATTTTAAGAGTAGGGTTGAGGATGCTGTCACAGCTTCCCAGAGAAAAAAAAAAAAGCTATATAATCTACCAAAAATAGCTTTCTAAGTTAGTGTCCTGGGTCTCAGGAAAATGCCAGCTTCTCGTCATTTTGGTAAGTACAATTCCTGATGGTGGTGGCATTCATGTCCCAGTGAAACCAATGAGGTGCTGCAGGTCCATTGGAAAGAATGTTTTCTGCATTAAATGAACAGAAAGCAGAGTTTGAGGGGAGAGAATTGCTAACAAATATGGATTGAGCTTTAGTGAATATTTTCAGCTAAAAAAATGCATAAAAAGGTAGATAGAAGCACCTAAACTTCCTGAAGTTAAGCTGAGGCTTTCGTTTTAATATTTTAATAATTAAGTTGTTTCTTGTTTTGAAACAGTTTTTATCTAAAAATGCCAATTAAAATGGTCAAGTAACATGAGAATAAAACAAACACTGTTCATTTTCTGTAAAAAAAACCCCAACATTTATGTTGACCAAAATGTCAACAAAACATTGCTACTTTGTGTGTGTGTGTGCTGGAAAAACGGAGATAAGGAAGCTAATTTTGGTTCGATCATAAATCCTGGTTTTTGTTTTTTTCCTTTTAAATTTGCCTCATACCCCACCAGGAAAAGTCCCTTATTTTCTATCCATTATCCAGGCTTACTGGCAGCAGAGCCCAATGCAGCTCGAAAGGGAAATGGAGCTTGGAGTGGACATCTGGACCATCCAACTTGCCATACTGAACTTAGGAGCCTTTGCTTCTTAGAGAGTAAGGACACCTCTAGAGGATGATTTTGAGTGCTCAGTTGAGGATTTTCTGCATACCATAGTCTCCTAAATTAGACATTATGCACACCCTTGTGCATCGGATATTTTCAGCGACTGGTATCTTTAAAACAAGACTGACTTCAGGATGGGGTGATACTTGCCGCTGTTTTTCTTGGTTGCTGTGTACATGACCCCTTGTACATAGGACGATTCTGCTTCTCTGTGTGAGGACTAGACCTGCTTGCTGTGAAATGCAGCTGGCTCCGACTTGCTTTGTCTGCAAGTAAGAAGGTAAGTACTGACCAGAAACACCACTTGGGTGTCGCTGTGCACTGGCTTGTAGCTGCTGCTTTCACAGTTGTATTAAAGGCAGGTCTCTTAATTTAAGTTGGAGCCACCTCCACAGCAGCTTCAGCTGATCACTGTGTGACCTTCCCCACCACCATAGTCTCCTTTCATATAGTCCTCCCAGCTCCCAGGTAGATCTTGTGGGGCAGAGCTCTACCCAGCAGAGTGGTGTGGGGCAGCGCCCCATCACAGGGGATGGTCCCCAAAAGGTGTCTCCTGACAAAACACCTGCAGACAGGAGCAGTGCAGCACAGCTCAGAGCCTCAGCCCCTCCGTTACTGGGCTGTGACCTATGGGAGGATACTGCAGAGATGACAGAACATGCAAGGCAGCCTTGCAACTGGGACTGATTATATACACTTGGACACCTCTTCTGTAGGCAGGTCAGGCCAGAGGAGGGGCTGGAGCTGAGTGCCTCAGGCAGGCAGGAAGAGCACATGATGCAGGGACTGCTTGAGAGTTCCCAGCACTTCAGCCCTTTCACTCTTGCTAAAAACTTAAAAGAAACGGGTGGGTTGAAGAATAAACAATCAGCTGTTTCCTTAAAGTTGCTGAGAATATTTGCTCTGGGAATATTATCATTCATAGTGAATGTGGAATGTGTTTGTGCCAGCTCTAATTAACCGTTCTTGCTAGCACAAAGATGTTCTCCAGTGGAAGCCAGCATGTTATTCTATTCATTTGTATTAATTAATGTGAAAAAGCCAAGTATGTGATTTCATACTTGAACTTTTAGATCTGAATTTGAATTGAATTGAAATCATGTTATGCAATGATTGAAATATTCACATGGTCTGACCAAGGAAAGAAGCTTCAAAAAAAGAAGACAATGTTAAATAAAACCTCTCAAAATCTGTTGTTTTCTAAAGAGATTTCTCTGGGATATCACTGTTCCCCCATTTGTTATTCGTGGAGCAACTTGTTCTCAGTAAAGTAACAGTAAAGGCTTTGGATCAGGCCCCAGCTCATTTCTCACTCTTTTCAGATGGTGATTTTGTGGTGCTAGAACTACAGTCAATCCTCATGAGCCATTCCCTTTTCTCCAGAAATTGTTGCATGTTAAAACTCAAAGAAGCAGCTACACACTTTGGCACTGTAGATACACGGGGCTGCCTTCTGGAAATGCCCCTATGTCAGCAGCCTTGTCAGAGCATCGCTCTCTGCCAAGTCTGTGGAGGTTTTAGGGGGGTGCAGCTTGCTGCTGGCCCCCAGGTACCTTCTCCTACTGGCATGGCTGGGTCCGGCTGGGAAGTGCCTGTGGGCAGTGACTTAGCAGTGCACATCATTAAGGAATTTGGCAAGCCGGATTTGAGAACTGAAAGAATATTTACAGCTTTGTGTTTTTGAACGTGTTAACGGCCTTTGTGGTAATTAAACCAGCAGCAGCGCCATGTTAATGGTCTCTGTGGGGGAGTATTGGAAAATGCAGACCAGGGGAGTTACCCTTTAGAGGAAAGTTTGAACCTGACACAGCTGTGGTTTTGGTTTTGAGTGCTGTAAATAGCAACTTTAGGGCAGCATTTTATATGACTTGGCTGAGTGCAATTTGGTCTCCAAATGGTCTCATCATTTAATAGGTCAAATGTTTGGGAGCCGTCTAGTAGACTGAGGTGTTATTATACAGCTAAACACTGGAGGCCACTACAAAAGCATCCAAAAAGAAAATGAAAAAGAAATGCCTGGAGAGGAATAAACCATGCACAGACACCTACATCTAGAGGCTGGCTTTAAAATTGGCTGTGCTTGGCTTTGCACAGCTACCTGCAGCCCTGGCTCCCAGCATGGGAAGCACAGGAGGCTGTGTGGGTTGGCAGCCCATGTTGCAGTTTGTGCCACTGATTACTTTTGGTTTTGCAGTGATTTTAGCAAGATGTCTGAGTGAATTCAGCTTGTCAATATGGCTGAGGGGAAAGAGAGTAGGGGGTTCAGTGGGGGGGGCTGGATTCTGGCTCCAAATGTCAGAAAGCACTTCCCATCCATGGCCTTCTGCAAGTGCTACTGAAGACTCCCTGCATTCTCAGGAGCTTTTACTATGTATTTCAAATGTCCCTGTGGATGCAGCATGCGATGTCCCTTTGTAGGGCACATATTGCAAAGGGCTGGCAGCGCGTTGCCCTCGAGGCTGCCCACTGGGGTCTGAGGTGCTAACACAGCCTCCTCCCCAAAAACTGAGAGCACACCCTGTTATTGAGCAACGCTGGGAAAATCCCACGGCACCACAGGCAGCACCTGTTTGTGCATAGGTCCCTGCAGAGTAAATGAGGCAGAGAACAGAGCAGGAGGGTTCACTTGCTCTTCCCTGGGGCAATGGATGTGGCTGGGAACAGCAAACAAGTGATTTCCCACTCCAGTGCTGGCAGTAACGCTGTTTAAACCTGTTGCGTTTCTCTCTGTGGGCAAGGTCATTGTGAAACTCTCCCCTAAGTCAGGAGTCTGCATCAGGGCAAATGTGGTTAGCCCCTGGGACCTGCTTAGATGGCCATGGTGAAATGGTAGCCATTTTGGGGCAGCATATCCCATTTGCCTCTGTCATAGAATCACAGAATTATCTAGGTTGGAAGGGACCTTTAAGATCATCTTGTCCAACCATCAACCTAACACTGATAAAAAAATATCACTGCACCATGTCACTAAGCATTATGTCAACCTGTCTTTTAGATACCTGCAGGAATGGTGCCTCAACCACTTCCCTGAGCAGCCCATTCCAAGGCTTAATAACTCTTTCCATGTAAAAATTGTTCCTACTATCCAATCTGAACCTCCCCTGGTGCAACTTGAGGCCGTTTCCTCTTGTATTATTGCCTGTGACTTGGGAGAAGAGACCAACCCCCCCTTCTCTAGACCCTCCTTTCAGGGAGTTGTAGAGAGCAAGAAGGTCTCCCCTCAGCCTCCTCTTCTCCAGGCTGAACAAGCCCAGCTTCCTCAGCCACTTTTCATAAGACTTACAATACCATCATGCTGGATGGCGACTGTTGGGAATGAGTGCCAAGCCTCATCCAATGCCCCTGCACCTTGGCTGGCTGTGTGCTCCCTCCCTGGGCCACCAGCCACAGAGAGGGCCCTTAAATAGGTCTTTCTCAGGCACTTAGTTGTATTTCAGGGACAAGCTGTGTGTTCAAGGGGTCACAGCTGTCAGTCTCACCTCTGCTTGAGCGTAGGACCTGAGAAGGAAATGAGGCCCAGTTAAGCATATTCTGTCTCCTGCCCTACTTTGGTCACTTTCCTCCATTCAGTTAAGACATCCAGGTCCCTTGTACTGCCAGGACGGGCTACTCTCTTAGCGGCAGTAGGCTCGGTTAGTGAGCAGTGGAAAAATGATTGCCTGATAAAAGCACTCAGAGAAGCATTTTGCAGTATTTGGAATGGAAACATTTAAAACTTATGTTCTTCCACCTCTCCAAGGAAAATGAGTGCTACAGAAGTACAGAGGGTTGCAATGTAGCTCGTGCTGCTCTGAAACATGAGGCAGGTTTCCAGTAAGTGTTTTGGACTCTCTCTCTGTGAGCTTTATAACAGCTTTAAAAAAAAAATTCAATTAAGATGTCTTGATAATAAATGCTTTCTCTTTCCCCCCACCCCAGTATTTAAGTGTTAGCCTGTGAAATGCATGAGCGAACAACAAACAAAGTTGAGCTTGGTTGGCTTTGTAACAGCAGGTACCAAATATTGAACTGGCCAGTTGAAATGTTAAGTAGGGAGAGGAAGGCATGTCAATTCTGTAATGAGGTTTGCAAAGGAAATGCACTTCACTTTCATTCAGCACTTTTGATGAAGCTGTTTAATTGCACTAAAAGGTAAATATTTGGTATCGATCTCCTTGACAATTTGGATTCATCCAGCGTAGCTGTTCCTGAAACGCTGCCTCTGCCACAGCAGTGCTTTGTGCTTGCCCATGAGCGCTTGGTAGATCTTCTTTACGTTTTTGCTTCACTTCTTTCCTCAAGTTTTTCATTAACATCAAATGCTCCACTATTTTTATGCTACAACTGCTGGAAGGGCACCTCTACATGGGGCGGTTCGCAGAAGCTGTAAAATCGATTACTGCCTTCTGATATTTGCACTTTTCCATGTGTTCAGTTCATTTGCTGTGGGCAGCACAACCTTAGCCCCATGCAGCTGTACTGGAGCAGAGTGGCCACTGCCTGCCTCTAACAGATGCGCCAAAAAGAGTGAATTTTTCAAGCAAGGAGAAGGCTCTCCCTGCCTGACACCTGCCAGTGAGGGCTTGGCGGCTGCCACCATCCCAGCTCCCTTCCCGGGCAGCGTGTGGGGCTGAAGGCCGTTCAGCGCCTGTGCCATAGTGTACGGGGCTGCTTGCATAAATTAGCATGTCATTAGCTCATCAAATAGACCCCTCACAATTCAGCTGGTTTCCTGGCCGTGGCTTACCTCAGCTGGCCCACGGATGTGCTGGGGTGGCAGCTCGTGGTGGCAGCGCTGAGGGAGGGCAAGAGCTGCCAGCTTGGCCCTGCACCTCCATCCTCCTCACGTTTGGTTGTGTGTCTGCTTGTATTAATGTCCTGGCATGCACCCAAACACAAAGTAAGTAGGAGAAGCTTAAATAAATAGCTTAATATCGATAACCACATTGTTTCCTCACAGAAACGTGGCCCCGTGGGCAGTGTTTTGTCACTGGAGCTGTGAGCATTTCTGTGCAAAGCCTCCCTGTGCACAGGAAACTTCTAAAAATAATACTACTTTTCTGATTGAAACTGGTTTTTAATTTGGTGAATGGCTTTGAGGAGAAAGCAGTTAAATCATTTGCTGTGTGTATTTAAAAGAAGCCCCCAGGCCGCCATGTTGAGGGGCAGTCTCTGCCCGTGGCTGGGCTTGCCCTCCTCGTCCCTTGGTCCCTTGACAGGGGCCGTGGTAAGAACAGGATCCCCAGCTTGTCTTGTGGAAACAAAATCCCAAATATGGTGGTGTACTTAGGGAACTATTTGAGGGAGGTTGGGGTTTTTTTCAGTGGTTGTTTTTTTTTTAAAACAAAGCAAAGCAGCTGTGGTGGAGGGCAGCAGGAGGAGAAAGGGCTGGTGTTGCTGCCTGCTCTCAGGGATGAGTGGCACCTCGAGAGCTGGCAATTCTTTGTCACTAGTTACTACTTTGTCATTTTTAAAAACGTGGTTGAAGGAAGTTGCTGCCATGGTCAAATGCTGGGCGGCAGTGAGTCTTTCCTGATGTGGGTGTTGAATGTGACTTGCTGTTGCTGTGCTCTGATGTCAGTGGTCTGGTTTGCAAGGGGAAAAAAATAAGAGGGGAAAAAGCTTGTCACCAGGGCTTAACGCGGGAAAAACTGCAAAACTATTGAGGGAAATACATGCAAAACATACAATTTATTCAAAGAGCTGTCACTGTATATACATTTTCTTGGTGTTTTCCCTCCATGGCAGTTTAAGATTGCAGCTTTCCCCATGGATGTAACAGTGGCTTTAAATGCTCTCTGCCTTCTGCTGCAGGCAGTGTCCACTGCTGTGCTGCCACTTGTAGCTCACTGTGCCTGCTCCAAGGTTCTTCCTCAAGCCCTCCATTGTCTCCCACCACCAGCCTTCACCCCTATTCTCTTGCCTTGGGTCAAAGGTGCTGTTGCCAAGATCTTCCAAAGGAGCTTTTCAGAGCTAGCACCTGCCAAAGAAAGCTGCTGTCGTTTGCCACCACTCTTCTTTTTACTGCATTTTCTTTTCCTTTTTTGTTTCCTTCTTTTTCTTCTTTCTTTCTTAAAGTTTCTTTCTATTTTAGAAGTTTGGTAACAGATGCTGAAAAGTGTTCCCATCTAAGGGTGTGAATAGGATTGAAATAACAAAAGGAAAGTTAAAGCAAATCGGACACTTGCTTTTGGTTGCATCTACCAACTCCCACCTGGAGATGCAAAAGGAAATCTAAAACCACACTGAAATGTTGTTGCCAGTTAAAAGAGCAGCTGATGCCTCTTGAAAAACCTTCAGCTTAGAAGGATTCTGCTGCTTTGTCTCTGACTTTTCTTTATTTCTTCTTTATTGTTCTTACTAATGAATACTATTTGCATGAAAACAGGACTTTTTGTTTCTCAAGAGCTGATTCATCCCTATTACTTATTCCACATTTGGACATTGACCACTGGAGTCTGAGTCTGTCCAGGGAGTGCAATTAAATCAGACCCTCCAGACTATAATCCTCTGGGGTACTGAGCTCATTTCCACAGCAACTAATTGTGATATAGAAAAGGATTTCTAACTCCAGGTGGATTTAAGTATGCAGTGGAAGTTGAGTGAACGTGGTTGTAATGGTGAGTGGGCTACAGCAATACGTAAAATGTAAGTTACATCAGCAACTTACCTTTCTGACGGGGATTCTCTTTAAGCTGAATAAGGCTATTTCAAATAGTGCCTTTCATTGTCTCAGATATGCTGGTCGGCTGAGTGGAACCAGATTAGATGCTGGTCTCTGGGGGATGGATTTACTTGTAGTCACAAAGTTAATACTTAACAAGGAATGTCGGGATTGTGTTGGTGTACACTGAAGTGAAGTCTAAACTGGGTTTCCTGAGTTTGCAATGCTTTGGATTAACAATTGCCTGGCAGTGTTTATAACTCTAAACCGCTGATACTTGCTCTCAAGTATAATCCCAGTTTAATGCCTTTTTTTGTTTTGGAATAGAGAGGAGGATTATCAGGAATCTGTGGCATACAGCAGATGTGAGGTTTTACATCCTTTGCTGTCTGCAAATGGCACTGACTCAGCTTTTCTTCCTGGGAAACATTTCGGGTTCCTCACAGGTTTTTGGTTGTATCGGTGTCCCACGGCCATATTAGACAACGTGGTAAATGTTATTTGGACATGGAGTGGCAATGTATAAAGATCAGAATAAGAAGAGTAGATAAGATAAAATGAAGGATAAACAGAGGAGTTGTAGGTATCCTTTGCCTTTTGCAGTAGCTAAAGACACTGATTCATTAGAGTGTGTTGCAATGGTAAAAGTTTTTCAGTGAGCAAGAAACCAAATGGACAGCAAAGCCTCAGCTTTTGCAGAGAATTCAGTGCTTCCGTAAAGCTGAAGACAGAGGTATGGAAAAGAGAAGGAAGGATGAAGACAGAGCTGAGTAAGACAAACTGGAGCGCTTGATTGTATTGTAGATTTGCACTGGCCAGTTGGAAATCTAGGAGCAAGCTGCATAGGTTGAGTTTGAGAGTCAGAGTATCCTCCCTCCAAAATCGGACACATCAAGGACTCTGTGTGTCTCTGTCACACCACAGTCAGCAACAGGAATGCTCCATCACTATATTGTGTCACTTAAGACATTTTTAATTCTTTATGAGACTTCCATCTCATACCACCAGTCAAGGCAGCAGGGGGAAAGAGCACACAAAGATCTTTGCTGTGTGGGAACATAACTGTGAAGTGAGCTGGGGTGCAATTTCTGCATGTGCCTCTCTGTAGTACTCCACTTTCACAGCAAAATTAACTATTTCACACTCCTTGCCTGTGAGAGTTTTCTCACAGGGTTTCTCCCTAGCATCTAGAGTGCTACAAATTCATCTTTAGCTTACGGTTCTGTGTTTCTGCAGGGAAAACAAAGGACAATTTTAACCCTCTCTAGTGGCAATAGAAATTTTAAAACCGCTTTGAGAGTAGTGTATGCATATGAAAATTTCTATAAAAGCCTATGCATTTCTCTTGAGACTTGCTTTTCTGAGGTTTTTCTCATTATCACTGACCTCAGATATGGCATTGCTCAGGAATATTTTCTTCCATTCATTGTATGTGGCTATCTTTCATTAAACATTAAAGGCAATGGTGAAATTTGTAGGGGATACTGCATGTCTGGTACCTGTGATAATTATTTTGGGGAGATGGGATCTTTGGTTGGCATTTCTGTGGTTATATGTAAATATCATCAGTCATGTTTTCTTTTAAAACTGGTTCCTTCTCATTCCAAAGATACCCTTCCTGAGCTTGAAACACAAGATAATGGCTGTACCAGAAGAAATTTGGAAAGTAAGGATGTGCAGGCTTAGTGGATTCCTTAGTGTGAGCCTCGCTGCTTTCCCAGGTGAGTGAGTCTGCAGGGAATAGGACACTTGGCTTGTTTAAGTGTGAAATATCAAAGGTGCTGAAACATATGCCCAGTCTTTTTGTGCAACTTACACATAAGTGAGTAGGAAAGTTATTTATGTGAATATGATACATGTATGAATGTCTGCAAGACAGGTCTCTTGGCAAGATATCTGGAAGAGGCACTGTAAGCCATGTGTAGAGGCACAGAGCTCCGACAGTGGTTGGCTTTACCCTGTCCATGGGGAGGTAGTAGCTTTTCCACACCTCAGCCTGTCTGTTTCTAGTAAAAAAGTCAGTGGCCAGAAATCATCGAGAAACATAGGGGAGAGGCTTGAGAGAAGAAGAAATGTCTTCAAGTGCTTTTAACTTGCCTTTCATGCAGTTTTAATGATGCTTAATGCAGTCAATATCCCTTCCTATTCTAAGGGGTTAGTTAAGGGGTAAGTTATGAACAGGGAGAAGATGAGGATTCAGTACCTGCTGGCAGGAAAGCTGGTCAGGTATTCTGAATTTACTGAGGGAGTCCATTAAAATGGCAATTGATATATATAGAGAGAATTATTACTGAAATATCCTGGTGAGTTTTATTTTCATGCACTTGAATATAACCAGGACACAGCTAGTGTAAATGCACAGCCCTTGTATCCTCAGAAGCACAGTTCATCAGCTGAACACCAAAAACACCAGCACACACTTACATCTGTTTTGGGTCAGTGTTTCCCTCCTCAGCAATTGGACTTTTGTGGTACAATCTCATAAAAAGATTCAGTGACTTCAAAAACTTTCACTTTTACGGACTAAAGTCTCCACATGCTCAGGGAAGAAATCAATACGTGGTCTGTGCTTATCATTCTCAAAAGTGTACAGAGAAAAAGTATTTCAAAGGCTGGGATTACTATGTCTGCCTATATGATATATACTGCAAGGATCCAGCTCAACATGAATATGAAAACGAATGGCTTCGTTTGTCATCGTCCTCATTTCTCAGGAAAGTGGTAGCCATAGGGTCCCCCAGAGCTGTGAACTGCCCCTCTCCAGGCTGGGAGCATGCTGTCATTCAGTTTATCTAGATGTCTGTGAGCACTGATAAGAAGTAACTGGCTTGTTAGGTTCCTGCTGGTGGACTATTTTTTATTGCCTTGTTTGTTTGGGGAGTAGTAGTGCTCAGCTTGCTCTGAGGTCCGAAAGGTTGCTTTATCCCTGGCATCCTCTGTTGCTGGCTGCTGCTTTAGGGATCAGGGTAGCTCTTATCTTAACCCCCAGTAATGTGGGGGTTGTTTCTTCAGATTCATGTGTTTGCCACTACATTGGACTTGGACTTTTTATTTCATGCTCTTATTTGGTCTGGCTCTGGAGCTGGGTTTGTAACCAAGCAGGAGGGAGCAGATATGTGAAAAGCCTGTGAGCTGGAGAGAAAGCCTGGAACTGGGATAGTCAATTCATCTGAGCTATCCAGGGACTTGAGCTAGTGGCAATATTAATTAGAAATGTGATGTGGTAGACACAAGACCTGTTGCTGAAATGAGTGTTGGCATGCAGGTTTTATTATACCCATGTTAACTTAAAGCTGCCTTTGGACTCAGTTACAATAATTTTTTTTTTTTTTTTTTTTTTAAATTGCATGTGCAAATCTAAACCTGACAGTGTGTGTCAGGTTTATGTGAGTGTGTTTTTGAGCATGCACAATAAGGGCAGGGGAGGCAACAGAATGCAGTCTGAAGTTTTCTACTGTAAATTTTAAGTCTCTGTTTCTCAGCAGCCCAAGTTTGCAGTGACTGAAGGCCTGGGGAGGTTTGCAGGTGCAATATAGACAAGGGGGCTTAAAGCAGCTGCAACATTTAAGTGACCAGTTGTTTTTGTTTTTTTTTTCCCCCACAGTAAAGAGGAATCACATCTAAAAGCATATGCATCACCATCTATAGGAAATAATTCCATTTCTTTTTACCTGCAAATGGTAGTACAAAGCTTTATGGAAGGAAATAAAAAAGCTAGGACTGGTCTCCTGGGAATGGACTTAGTTTTGTTATTTATTAAATATTTTCAGCTCTACATATTTAAAGTAAATTGCTTAGCCAAATAGTTCAGGACCCTGCACTTTCCATGAAAGCATCTCCACACAGCATCCCAAGTAACTAAGGTGCAGTATGTCGATCAAGGCTTTCACATGGCTGTCTTTGCCTGTTCTGTAATGGGTCTTCCAAGGACTCCCTTAAAACAAAATAATAACACACTCCATCAAGACAGCAGTTCAGGTTTGCCCAGCAAAGGGCGACCTGAATGATATCTTTTAGCACTTGCTGAAAACTGGTGTGAATTATGTTATTCTTCACCAAAAAGTACATGAAGTATACCACATGGTAAGGTGTGAAACAGACCAAAAATGCCACAAGGTTTGCTATCACTATCTTCTCCGCTCTGGTGGCGTGTGTTCGGGGGTTGTCTGGTTTTCTGTGCTTTCTCAAACACCTGATGATCTGAACAGTGCAGAAGATCATGGCTACCATGCTGCCAAAGAAAACAGCCTCCACGGCGCTGAGCAGGCCCACGTTTTCCCACGTGCTCTTGGAGAAGTTATGGAAGCAGGATGAGATATTGTTGCCCTCTCCATGCAATTGGAAAGTAGAGACTGTCCCAGCTGAGGTGCCGAGGCAGATGAAGGCACAGACCATGGCAGCTTTTTTGGTGGATCGCAGGGTGGGAGCTGTGAAAGGGTGCTTGATAGCAATATACCGATCTACACAGATGCAGAGGGAGATGAGGATGCTGCCGTACATGTTTACAAAGTAAAGACTCTCCAAGGTGGAGCAAAACACAGACCCCAAGTTCCAGTTGTCCTGAAGGTGGTAGGAAATTATTTTAAAAGGAAGAGTAAACAGCAGCAAAGTATCAAGGAAAATGAGGGCTACCATGTAGACTGTAGATTCTGACAGCTTTTTAACCTTAAAGAACAGGAACGACAGAGCCATCGCATTGAACAGCAGTCCCAGGGTAAACGTAGGGGCATACACGATGAACTGGAACAGTTTCACAGTGTCACTGATGCTGCTCTTGGCATGGGTGTCATTCATATCTCCAGGTATGCTGGAAGAGAAGAAAATCACCTTCCCCACGAGGAAGGATGCAGATCACATTTAAGACCTAGTACAAAGGCCAATGAGGTCTCTGTGTGTCCACAGCCCTGGAGACAGTTTTTCCTCTTGGGCTGCTGTGTACCAAACTGTAGCTTCCAGTAACATGGAGCTGCTTGGTGCCAAGGGATCTGGGGGTAAGGCTGTGCTTCAAGGAAGAGCAAGGCTTTCTGAGATCCAAGCCTCACTTGCATTGTTACCTGTTACCCCAAACTGTGCTGCCCTATAATTTTGGCTAGGTAGAGTATAGATATGGCCATCCATCCCCTTGGAGTGATGCAATCTCTTTGCAGCAGCCCCTCGTTTTAGGGTTACTTGGATTGTGGGGATGGAGGCAATTAGGTGGATCAGATTTCCTGAATCAAGCTATCATAAGATACCTTGAGAAGCCAAGTGCAAAAGGGTCCCCCATATTTATTAAAGTGAAGATCCCAAACAGTTGTTGGCCATCCTGCACACTCTCCCACCAGCACTGGGCAAAGAGGTGCTGTGACTACTTCTGGCCCTTCTGAGAAGCTTGACAGGAGACAGGCAGGAAGTTTCAAACAAGCTATTTCTAGCAGAGGTTAAGTCTTTAGAAGAAGAAGGAGATTTAAGAACCATTTTTTTTTTTTTTTTGCCTAAATAAGCCACACTTACCACAGTGGATAAATTTGTATCTGTAGAGACAGGAATTGCAGAAAACACGCAGCTGGTTTCTCCTCCACAGAGAGGGGACTAAAAATGTCGAGGTAGGCACTCTCTGAGCAGTGGTCATGAAGTAATTCTCTTTAGAGGAAAGGTGCAGGTTTGATCCTGCCCTCAGACTCTGCTGATAAGGACCAGGAAGGCTCTCATTGGTTTCTGCAATGCTGGTCTCAGCTGGAATCGCTTACAAATGCAAATGCACAGGAGTACCTGGTCCTCTCTTCCAGCTGCTTCTGTCACAACAAATGTACTGTAAATAAAGCCTTTCAAAGATCTTCATGTCAGTGCCCAGAAATTACTTCTGTTTACTCTTCTGTAATTTGTACTGCTTCAACCTACTGCCTTTCCTACATGAGTTTACTGATCTTGATGCTGTTTCATTTTAGATTTGTCAACTGGTTTCAGCTGTGCAGTAAAAGTTCCTGTTCTGCAGATCAAGTCGCTCCCCAGATGTTTCAGAGGTAAGCTTGCTTGCACTGTGGTTTGAGAGAGATGTGGATTTCTGAGAGAGTTTAGGATCAGCAAAAAGGACATTTATTTCTTACTTTAAAACTAGCAATTGTTGGGAAGCAAGAGCAAGTTGGCTGTTTGCTCCTTAAGAACACACCGATGCCAGGTAAATGATTCTGTAAATTACCAGTTCACATTATAGCAGCAAGAACAACAGCTCCAGAAACCCAGCCTGATGAGGAGAATGAGGTGGTGGCAGGGATGCAGAAGAGCATACTTCTGGTGGGCTCAGGTGTGGGGATCTATCTGCAGCTTTTGTCCTACTGTAGCAGGTACAGGTTTTATTCGGGTCCCTGCAGCGCTGCAGGCTGCGTAAACCACTTAACAGCCTCCTTCCTTGAAGAGAACTGCTGCTTGTAAGGCATTGGGGGAAATGGCTCAGTGGGGCAGCAACCCTGTCTGCTTTGCTGCAATCTGTGAAGGACTGAGGGAAGTTTGAGGAGAAATAATGAAATTCCTTCGCCCAAATGGAAAAAGTACAGGAAAGCCTGAGTTTGTCAAGTGCTTGGGTGTCTGAGTGGCTGGAAGGGAGAAACACCCCTGGTTGAGCTGCAGGTTGTTCCCTGCCTGGGAGTTAAACCCTCCTGCAGCCGCAGGGCTGAAGAGTTGGTTGGGAGTCAGGTTGGCAGACAAGGGGTTACACTGATGATCTGGGCAGAGATACTGCAGGAGGGCAGTCTAGGCTTAGCAACCCAATACCCTGCTTTCCTGCTGAGCTGGGAGGGAACACATTACTGAGAGCCAAAGAGATGAAAAGTTAATTAAGGAATTACTGAAAAGTAATAAATATTGACCAAGTTCTTTACTTCATTGCTTCTTAGAAGATTTTGTTAGCCCTTTTTTTTTTTTCAGTTTGTTTTTGTTTGATAGTGTGTCTAGGAAATTCTGGGTCTAGAGAAATAGAATTTCAGCTTCTTAGCAAGAATTTTACCTGAGAAAAATCTAGTTTTGATTAAAAGGCACCTGTCGTGTAGATTTATAAACAAAACAAAACAAAAAAATAATTAAAAGCAAAGGGTAGATCTGTTCATAAAGAAATTACATATAGGTATGTTATAAACAAAGCAAGTTATGTAAAATACAGATCTTATTTCAGATTTTATAGCAAGAAGAAAGCTTTTAAGGCAAGGTTTAACTACAGTGAAATATTCTCTCTTGTCATCTTACCTTTGGGCTGTCTGTAGCTTTGGTTGTTGGCTTTTTCTCCGTCTGAGCTTATAGAATTCTCAAGTCTTGTGCTTTTGTTTTAAGATGATGGGTGAGCTGCATGCGAAGTAACTGCTGGTCTGGATGTCAGAAAGTATGAAGTGCTGCTTTTTTGTTTCATTACATATTTCTGTGACAACATCTGTACGCACACTATGTATGAAATATGTCACACAGAGCTCATTTAAGGATGTAAATAGATGGCTTGGTGAGGCTAGTGTCTCTGTGAGTCACCCACTCAAAAGTCCCCAGAAATAGAGAGGGAAATTCTGGCTCTACAGATTTATTTATTTTTTCCTACAAGACATGATTTTATTCTTTTATGTAACATCTGTGGATGGAGTGTTAGTTGTCAAAATGTGCTGTAAGCTAAAACCTGACCTATCACTGTCATTGTTTCCCTTACTTTTCACGATGCCAAAAAGGAAAAGGAGGTCATTGATTTTCAGCGGTGATCTGCTATGTTCACTTCAAGTTGATATTTTAAAAAAAGACAAGCATCACTCTTAAGACTGTTTATGCTTATAGGGAGAAGGGAATGTACCCGTGGAGAGTGTTGGGTACTGATTTTATTGAGGATTATATTGACTGAATTCAAACCATGTGTCTGTGAAAGAGATGAGGGGATAGGAGATGAGAGAAGAAACAGTACTTGGGGGTTCCCCATGATATTTTAGTTGAAATGACTCTACTTAAGGAATAAAAGAAATACCACCAAGGGGAAAAAACATGCTAGAAGGTCTGAGTGCACAATACCTTATCACATTACTCAGCTAGGTTTCACTTCTGTGTATCCAGTGGTGGTCTTGTGACTATGGCTGCATTTTGGATATTAACCAAAACCCCACACACAACACAGGCAGGCACCACTACCATCCGAGTCAAACGGGGTGGTGGGAACCAAGGCTGATGTGATCATGGGACAGGAGGCCAGTTGCCAGAGTGCTCTCTGTGGTCCTCTCCTGGTCTGGGTTTTGTACATGCCAGTTCTGATATTGCCACCAAAGATCAGAGTGGATGGTTTCTCTTCCCCATTCAAGGTATCCCCCTCAGACACTTGGAGCTTTCTCTTCTTTCTTATTTTCTCTTTGCTATTCATATTCTCATGCCACCTAAGTGGTGCCCACCTCACCAGAGGCTGCTCAGAAACTTGCCTCCCTGGGCGTTCTCGCTACACAAAGCCCTCTGTGGCTCTACACCTGGAGAAAGACGCTTTGGAAAGGGGAGGATGAGGAAGCAGCAATGCCACAGCTGCACGTCATAGTCTAGTCAATACCAGTGGTTGGTCTGCTTTTTTTTTTTTCTTTTTTAGTAAACATCCTTGTCAGTATTTTAGGTGGGGGTCTGAGGAGAAATGGCCAAAAAGGCATGCAATGGGTACAATTGCACTTGGGACACGGTGTGAAGGCTACTCTCTCCTCAAAATCAAAAGAGTGAAAAAGGATGCTGCTGAGGGCTGATGGTAAGGAGAAAATGAAACCGAGTGAACAGCATAATGGCAAGGTTGGGAGAGTCCATGAAAGACTGTTGATTAATAGCTTAACTTGTGATGCAGGGCTGAGAAAGTTATGGGCAGCCAAGATACGTTTCTTTCACCTACTCTGTGGTAATGGGACATGATTCTTTATGAAGTTCTCAAGACCAAGTGTGCAGTCCCTTTTCTTGCAGACCAAGGAGAAGACAGCCACGCTCTGCACACTCTGCTCTGTCCTTGGCGCCTCTGTGCATGTCACTGATGCCATCAATGTGTGAAGCACCTGCTGCTTCGTGCAATTTTACATATTGAATACATCACCTTTTGCTGATTAAGGAGCTGTTTCACATGCATTTTTTTGCTAGTATCCAGGACTTTACCATATTACTGCTGCCACAGGGAACTCCCATTCAGGCTGTGCACACGTCCCTGGGTGGGCAACCAGTGAAGCTCTGCTGACTCCCTGTGCTTGTCCTTGTGGCCAACCTTCCTGCAGTGCTGGGTTGTGCCAGCCATCCTAAGGCACTGCCAGCCTGGTGCAGAGCCTTGATACCAGACCGCACCACAGACAGCAGTGCCACAGTCCTGGCTTCAGTATGGGGCTGGTGCTGCTGATGTGCTTCCAGTTCATGAGCTAGATAGTAACCATTGCACCACACAGGATTGTGCAGTGGAAACATAGTGGATTTTTTCTAGATCTAAATCAGAGTCTAAACACTGAGAAAAATATTTGCTCTTCTTGAGAAGAGAGAGCATCCACTCCTGTGATCCCCTTGCTTTCTTCCTTGACTTCCCTCAGGTGTCCTTCAAGTCTTCTTCAGTTTTAAGTTTTATTCACCTCCCCACTTCCCTCCCATGTCCCCAGGACCCTGTTTTTTCTCTTTTTTGAAGGGCTGCTCTAGCTCTGTGCTAAGGAGGAGGCTCCAGAAGCCAGTCAGAAGGAAACAGGAGGAGGCTGAGCAACAGAGGAGCAACGTGTGGAGCATTGAGATGATCCCAGAGAAACTTTTATGGCTAGAGTGTGCTTGGTTGGGGTCACCATGGCAGGCTGAGAGCATGTTTGAGCTCCTTGGTCCTGCTATGATGCCTCTCTGGGTGACACTCAGAAACACCGACCTCTCCTTGCATCCTGCCTGGGATATGAGCCAGGAAGCTACTGGAGCTTCCTCCTGCCTATCATGGGCTATGTACTCACTTCGGGCCATTGCTGCATCCCACCAGGGCTGCCTGCAGCCTCTGGGTGAGCCAAAACTGGGACAAATATCCAATCACCTAAATCCAGTCACTCTGCAGAGCCATTTGTAATTGAGTTGCACCATCTTGTGGCTGCAGGGGAAATGAGAAACCCGGCTTCAGCCTTGTGATGTCTCTGTCGTAATCTTTGGTTGATCATCAGGAGGAACAGACACCTGTATTTCAGACAGCTTATCCCACAACTTGCCCCCACCAGCCAACCACTAGACTCCTTGTCTTCACCGGCTTCTGTGTTTGCTGCACCATCCACAACGTGGACAGCCCAGGAATGATGAGAAAAGAGAACCAAGAGCTCTGAGGGTGATGGGCAGAGAGGGCCAAAGCACAGAAACAGATGAAATGGAGATTTTCTGAGGAGACAGTGGCCATAAGAAATGCCTGTGAATTACTGGTGAGACTGAGCCCAGGGCCAGGAAGCTGCTGTGGTCATACAGAGGTCTGACCCTGGTGATGGTCTTCTCATTGGCATTTAATGTCCTCTGAAAGAACCCTACAGCTTGAGGGAGGCACCACCAAACCTTGGGTGCACCAGGGCTGAGAGTGTCCCAGTGGAAAAGGGTCCTTTCAGCTCTGGAGAAGGTAAATCTGCTGCTTGGGAGAGCAGGTGAGCTGGTTTCTCTCTTTAAGCCCTGACATGTTTAGTTTTGAAGTGATCTAGTATTTGTTGAGAGAGATGTTTCAGTTTCCACAGCTGGAGATGCTTCCGTGGTACTCCTGAGACCAGGTCTGCAGTGTGGGTATTTTCTGTGTCAGTGCTCTGAGGACCAGTGAAATTTGAAATGTGAATAAACCCAAAGGAAAAATAAACTCTTTTTGCCAAGTCTTCTACTACGTTCTGATCTAACGCCCTGGCAATTCATAGAATCATAAAGTCATCTAGGTTGGAAGGGACTTTTAAGATCATCTAGTCCAACCATCAGCCTAACTCTGATAAAAAAATCACTAAACCATGTCCCTGAGCACCATGTCAACCTGTCTTTTAAATACCTGCAGGGATGGTGTCTCAACCACTTCCCTGAGCAGCCCCTTCCAATGCTTGATAACCCTTTCTATATAAAACTTTTTCCTAATATCCAGTGTGAACCTCCCCTGGCTCAACTTGATGTCATTTCCTCTTATCCTATCGCCTGTGACTTGGGAGAAGAGACCCTCAGCCTCCTCCTCTCCAGGCTGAACACCCCCAGCTCCCTCAGCCTCTCCTCGTAAGATTTATTCTCCAGACCCCTCACCAGCTTCGTTGCCCTTCTCTGGACTCTCTCCACCACCTCAATGTCTATTTTGTGGTAAGGGCCCCAAAACTGAACACAGCTCTTGAGGTGGGGCCTCACCAGTGCTGAGCAGAGGGGGACGATCACCACTGATCCAGGCCAGGATGCTGTTGGCCTTCTTGGCCACCTGGGCACACTGCTGGCTCATGTTCAGCTGACAGTCGACCAACATCCCCAGGTCCTTTTCTGCCGGGCATTCAGACATTCATTCCCCTACATCCTTACTCTGCTAACTCTCAAGCTGCATCACCAATGGTAATGACTTGGTGGAGATCTGTCTCTTGTGTTGCAGCTTTTGCATTTTATTCTTGCACTCCACAGAGCAGCCATTCGAGCAGGGCTTGTGCTGCCCATCTGAGAGCCCTACACACCACATCACAGCGTATGCCTTTTTACAGCCTAATGACTGAGTCATTTTGACACTTGTAAGGTATTTTTCTAATTTTTTTTTCCCACTCAAACCATTAGCTACACTGGGCTTCAGCTTGTAATTGCCTTTGAAATATCTGAGACAGCATTTTTGTAAATCAACTCTTTCCCAACCGATCATACAAACCTCCAAACCATAAGACCCCTCCCCTCCCCCAGAATGGCAGGCGCTTCAGCTGCAATTTTGCAAGGTGAGAAAAAACAGTCACTGAAGGTGACCAAGGAGATTTTTCACAGTGCTGAAGTGCACGTACAACTCCAGCAAAGTAACTGCATAATGGGACCTTGTTTCGACAAGGCACTTATACATGTTTTGAGCCAACTGAGCTGCTCACATGGCCGAGGAGCTGCATCCTTCTGGGGTTCACCCCGTGGTGACTGGGAGAGTCTTGATCAGACCCCACACAGCTCACAGTTCCATTTCTTCTTAATGGGAAAGGTCAGTTTTCTTTGCCTTGTTTCTGGGGCCTATGTAATGGCACAGCGTGTGTCTGTGAGAAATGGTTAGGTATATTTACAGCAGCCCTCATGGCAGGGAGGGAATTTTGTTGACTTGTCATTACGAGAAAATAACAAACTGAAGAAGAATGTAAGAGTCATTTTAGGCATAAGAAAAAGTGCAGTATGGCTGGACTGAAGCCAGCAGTGGATATATAGGGGAAGAGTGTAAGAGACTGCATTCCTGTTGCTGACGGTGCTTCTAGAAATAAAATATTTAGAAAATAAGGAAAGCCCGGTCATAAAGACTCCCTTCATTAGGTTCTAGACTTTCCTGTTCCCCTATCCCACAGTATTTTCTACTGAGGCCTTACAGATGTGTACCGTGCATTGAACATGATACGCACGTGTGTCTTTATGCTGAAAATACCAATATGTTTTATCCATGTATCTTTAGTATTTTAGGAAACCAGTTGGATATCAGTGAACCATATTATCTAACAATTGCTGCTTCAGGAACATTTCTAAAAAAAAAACCCACCTCAAACAAATTGTATGATACAGCAACCTAAAATTTTCCATTGTTTGGTAGAGGTAGGTTGGGTGTTAGAATTGCTTAACAAAAAAAGTAGGTAGGTTGCCAGCTGAATCATGGTTTTCGGTCTTCCTAAGGTAGCAGAAATTAAAAGACAGCAAACCTCTGAGTTAAGATAGTTAGCATGAAGAAACGAATTAGTTAGAAATGCAGTGAGAGCAGACAGAATTTGGCCATGTTACTTTTCCCTGAATTTATATTCATAACATATTCCTCAAAGGATGTATTTTTACAAAATGGTATCTTTTTAAAAGACTTATTTGCAGGAGTGTGGTGGGCAAAAACTGTTTCAAAATTAATTTTTACTAAAATTCATTTTGCTGTCTCTGTGTTCTACTCTATCGCTTCATTATGCAAACTGTGTGTACCATTGTTACGCTCTACTATAACATTAACAGGCCAGTAGCAATGCATATGTTTATTATATCATGATGTGCTAGCAAGATTTAACTTTGCTATCAGTAGAGGTAGAGTGCACAGAGGATTTGACTGTCACTGAAAATCCCTCTCTTCTAGTTGCATGCATAGTCAGACCTGTCAGTTTCCTTCTTCACTAACCTTACAAACTGTTCATGAAATACCAGCTCTGCCAAGTGTTGTGCTGATGAGGTGTGGTGATTGCTGTGTGTAACCACACCACTTTTAGGGTGATTTGGATGTCTTCACAGGAGTGAATAGGCTTGCTTGCTTGCTTGATAAATGTCAAGTTTGAGTTTTTCCATCCTCTCCTAAACATAACTGTTTTGGTGTCATCCAGGCCGCCTAGGTAGGACGTGTTATATTTTCCATTTCACATGTGGGGGAATCAAAGCAGAGACAAGCAAAAGGACTTTCCAAAGGAGATACTAGACACCTACAGTGGCGTGTGGTTTCCCAAATCCAGAAACCCCCCTCCCTGTGCCAACATGCTATTTTTAGCCTGTCCTTTCCTAGGGTGCAGCTCTCTGTCTGCACCCCAGGAGAAACAGCATTGCATCAATCATGTCTGGATACCTACACCCTTTCTAGAAGTCCTACATTCTTCATAAATATTTTGTATGTCTACACTTTCAGATCCCAAATCAAAAATTCTCAGTTGGCAAGTGCTGAAACTGTTGAAACATGCAAATGAAATAACCAAGAATATGGCAATGTGTATTTCATGTCATTTTCCATATATATGTGATCACTTAATTTGAATTTTCAGACTTTCCATTTAATTTCAGTAACATTTTAGTTAGGGTGAGGCTATATATATGTGATAAAAGTATAGCATCTCTGCAGTTATATTCTATGCAGATTTCAGCAAGGACTAAGAGAAGAATATCTTTCCCTCCTTTTTTTCTGTAGCTGAACTCAGGAAGCAGTGGCTTTCAAGCAAATCTTGCATTATTTTAAGTGTGTTTATTCAATTTATCATTTAGTCACCTAAATTATGTGAATTTGCTGCGCACTCATAATTCATAATTTCTTTTTTCATTGTTGTTCCTTTTAAGACAATACAGCTCACAGAAAGGATCTGTACTTCTAAAGATTTGGTTTCTTTGGCCAAGGGCCTCTTGTGCATTTAGCAGAAGGATTTCCTCTTTTCGGGCTTGCCTTGCCTTGCCAGCAAAATTTTTTTCATAACTGGCACAGGTGTGGTGAAACACCAGTTTGTTTACACTACAGCCCGTTGCAGTGCTGCTGATGGTTTTTAGACTACTGTTAAGGGTCAGTGTTAAGTGTTTGCTTTCACATGTGGCATCCCACATGTCTCTGAATTATAGAAAATGGTCTGCATGTGTTTTTGTTTTTCTTTTCCACAGATTTGTAATTATCTTGCCTTTGATACAGTAGGTGGGGTTTGGGCATTTCTTTTGGTTTTTTCCTTCTGAGGTTCTGATTTTTACAGCTTTGTTTGCTAACAGCAAGAAGTTTATGCAGAAGGAAGGACATTTTCTTATTCCTTTCAAGTTCAGATGAAAGGCAGAGGAAGAGGAAGATTTCTGATAGTTTTGTGTCCCTTGTCCTTGTTACCACTTGGCATTAGGTATCTTTGCAAGAGCTACCTTCTGAGCTGCCCTCTCTTCTGCAAAGAGCTACTGTGTGAGATAACTACATTTGGGTGTATGGGATGGGGCAGAGAGGGGCTCTGCTATGGGACAGAAGCCAGGGACCCTGGCCCATGCATCAGCTGGGACTTTGCAGGGCACTTTGAGCAGTGGTCACTGGCCTTTTTTCCACCCTGCAGGCTGGCAGCAGTGCTTGTTGTAAACCAAAGACCAAAGCGCCTGAAGAAGCTGGTCAGCCAGCAGCCCTATGGCTTGATAATGTGAATAACCCCCTCAGTGTTGGTTTACCTGTAAGATGAGGAATGTGTGAGGTTTAACGTTTACGTACAATTTCGTTTTGCCACCACGTTGTCCTTAGAAAAGACTTGTTGAACCACATTGAACTGACAGACTTGTTCAGAAAAGCACTCAGCAAATGACACATTTAAACTTCTGAGCCCCTTATACGGCAAAGGCTGGGGAGAGAGAGGTTCAAACATTGTTTTAAGAAATAACCTGTGAAATAGCCTGATGTAAGGAAAACAGTTCTTCCTAATACCCATTTGCGTAACGGATAATAGGGGATGGTCCAGGTGAGACACGATGGGAACTTACTAGTTAAACCAGACCCAGGATATGTGCCAAGAGAAAACGGGGAACTCAGTGCTGTTGCTGCTCATTATCAAGACAACCTTGAGAATCTGACCTTCAAGGCAGAAAACAACAGAACTCAGGGTGCAACTGGGTGGGAAGCCGCTGTCCGCAAAGGCATATCATGAGCCTGGTGAGGCTCGTTGCATGCCCTGGCCATGCATGCAGTGACCCTAGCTGGTGCTTTTCCACTCCATCTGGTGCAGGATATAAGGGGGGGCTGTCTCAGAATGGAGAGGGGGAGACATGAGCACTCTTTGAAGATACAGGGGACGCCCTGAAGGCACTGTGCCTACCTCCCACTGCCATATGGATGCGGCTCCTCATTATCCTGTTTGGTGGTGCTGCTGGGTTGGTAAGACTCTCCTAAGTAATACTTGGGAACTGCTTATAAGGCTTCACAATAAAACTAAGTTAACTGTCTGTCTGTCTGTCTTTGTGTGAGCTTGCGTTTGTGTGTTGGAATCTCTCTAAAAGAACCCGTTACACGTTTGTTTTGCATCTTTGCATTGTTCCATTGAATCCTAATAAGTTCTTGGCTTTGAGACAAGAAGCAATGCAATTTGATAGAATGTGAGTTAATTTTTCAATTGATTTTGGATTCTTTTGTTTGGTTGAAGTTTTTTTGTACACTGTAGAAGTGGTGGGGTTTGATCACTTTTGCAAGTAAAGGCTTTTCATATTACTACTTATGCTCATATATCCCTTATGCTTTCTTGTATCCCTAATTATTCAGTAAGGTCAAATTTAGCCTAATTTTTTACTATTTGTTTTCTCTAAGACAGAACCCTTAGAGCTGACACAGATTGGAGTGATGAAGCTGCTTGCTGTCTGTCTGCACATAATGTGGGGAAAGACAGGACACAACAGGAGGGAGAGGAAAGATGGAGGAAAGGGGTTGGATGGCCTTTTTGCCTTTTCACAGGGGTGCAGCTGAAATTGTGAAGGATTTTTATTGTCCTTTATGTGGTTTCTTTATATTTTTCCTTCTGTCCTTGCTGGAGTTGTGTGCAGAGTGTTCCCGCCCTGCAGAAGAAGGGCAGGGACAGGTTCATGGCACCGGTGCTAAACTATAGACTTTGTATGTTTATGTGACTATATGCTATAATGTGTATGCATAGTTAGATACGTCTTCACTATAGAAAGGGGCCCAGATGCACCACAGCCTGGGTTTCAACCAAACGAAGGGAGAGCCCCTGCTCCTGCCCTCTCCTTCATACCATCTACCCCTTCCTCTTTCCACTGGCCATCTTTTGCTCTCCTCAGAGGGTTGGTGTGCAGGGGCTGAGGCTGCACCATCCTGTGCTGCCTCTTATTTTTTTTTTTATTTTTCCTTACAAAAGACTTGTTGAACCACATTGAACCCTTTAAGGGGCTTTTAGTGGACAGAATTTGCTGTGACTTTAAAAATGTCTGTCTTCCTGCCTGAAAATGGAGCTTATTTAACGGCTAATTTTGTACCATGATATGTGTACACTCCAGACTTTTCACATTTATTAATTCTTAGTGAAATCAAATTCATATGAATAAATATAAGACTGATAAAGTTGTTACGAGCATTTATCAGGCCACATCCTTTTCCTGTTGTTTTCCTGGTAAGCTGTTCTAAAGTTAAGTATTTAAACAATTTAGCATAAAATTTCTTTGGTCTCGAGCGTTTCTTTCTAATCAACCGCAACCACTGAAGGAAAAAAGTAACTAGGGCTATAGCTTTGATGCTGATTTAGCACTCAGGGTTTTGATCTGAATTAGGGGGGAGGGGGAGAAAGTGTTAGAATATCTTTAACTACAGGGTTGTTGGGGTTTTTTTTAATTATTCGTACCATGATTCAGTCATAGGTTCATATTTTGCAGTGTTGACACCTGTTTGTTCTGAGTAAATCGTACCAGGATCCAGAATATTGTTTCTTCCATTTCTTCTGTATCTTATAAACTTGTGAAAAGTTAGATTGAATTCGAGGTCAAGATATGTCTAAACTTCTAACACTGCAGTTTAATAGCATAACCGTAGCTTGCCATATTTCAGCCAAATATCTTCCTGGTACTATAACCAGTGGTTTAAAATTCGTGGCTCTTGAGGAGGAAAAAAGAGTAACCATCCTAAATTAACCATTTGTTGTGCTTGCTTTCTTCTTCTTTTAGCCTGACCTAATTTCTCAAACTAGTTGACCATTTCTGTGTAGGATAACTCTTGCTTATGATTCTGGGTGGAGAAGACAACGTTTGGAGGAAAACCCTGTCCATGTAAATTTAATTGTTATCCCCTGCCCCCCCAAAAAAGGATGCACAATGTAATTGTGGCTTACCACTCTTCTGCTCAATAGCACCTCCAACACTAAGGACCAAGTGACCCCTGCTAGAGGGATATGCTACTCAGCAGGACAAAGATTTACAGCCTGGTCCTAACAGCATGCAAGCACCAGGCTAGGAAAACAAAAAAGGAGGTACCTGATGCTGTTGTAAAACCATATGTATTTGTTAACTTGATGCTAGTTATACCATGACACCTTTTTTGTGTACATACTGGAACCACAGAGCAAGCGTGAGTGCTGGGTTTTGTTTTTCGTTCAGCTGAGTTTTCACAGCCAGGTTGTGCATTGCCATGGCTCACAGGCATGGAGGAAGCACAGCTTGCCTTTAACACCCTTGCAGTTTGCAGGGGATTTAAGGGCCAGGTGCTGCCAGACAGAAAGGCAGGAAAAGCAGGCAGGCCTCCAGCACTGGCTCTGCAGGAGCCTAAATATTGCTACCTTGCACCTTCCTCCTGGTGGGCCATGCTTGGAGATGGGTAATCTCCTAAGAAATCTCTCTGCCTCTGGTAAAGGGCTGTGTTTTAAGGTGTTTTCATTACCTAAAGGTATTTCATTTAATTTCAGATAGGTCCATTTCCTATACTAAGGTACAGGAGACACCCAGGCTGCGTTGTGCTGCTCAAGGCAAATGTGGCCAAGTGACTGAGAAGGACCTGGGTGCTGTGCAGCGAACCTCCCGGCAAGAAAGAAACCCAGGCAGGGTTTTAATATTCATGTTGTTTTCATGTTGCACATCAGTCATTTCTTTTCCCCCATTTCTTCACATTTTACCTAGCACCATGTTCTCCACCCCCAGACGTACACAAGACCTTCAGGTTTCCCATCTCACAGAAATGAGAGGAAAGGTGACTCAATCCCACGCCTTTCAGCGTACAAGAAAAAGCAGCCTTTTCACACTGCTGAGGAAAATCTGGGGCAGATTCTCTGAAAAGTCCCAGCTGTGGCTTTCTAGCAAATGTCAAGAGTGGGGAAAGAGCCCTGTGGACAGGAGAATCCCTGAATGGGCAACACAAGGTGGAAGAAGGCAGAGAATGCTCAAGGGGCAGGAGGAGGGGGATGGCTGCTTGGGATGACCACCGTAGGTGCTGGAAGGATGGCTCTCCTTTTCCAGGGAAGCTTGGTAAGTTTCCCAGTGGGAAAGTTTGGTGAGGGACTAAACAGTCAATTTAAGCAACCAAGCCACAAACCAGTTTTGAGAACTGAATTGTAAGGTTAAGGAGCCAAATTTTAGGTGTAAGTCTCAGTAATGGAAGACAGTTTGCATTTTAACCGAGGCTATACTCAGGGACAGAAACATGTTAAAATTTGGAGTAATTGGTATTACATTAGGACCTGGAGGAGGATTGCAATGTACTTGGAATGCTAGATGGTAAACTACTTAAAAAATTAAAGAAATTTTGGGTGAAGGGCATAGCTAACACAGCATTTGTCTCATAGGAAGCTCTGCGCTTGCTTAGAGGCTGAAAGGTCTCCTGGGATCACTCTGCCAGTGTGTGTTGGTAGCTTGGGTGCCTGTGGTGATGGGGAACACACAGAGGCTTATTTATATTGTTTTATAATACTATGCATGTTTTGACTTGCTGACCTTTGTAAAGGAATTGGTTTGAAACTGTATGCCAGGTCTTGTCAATGCAGCAGATGTCTGTTACACACTCTTGTAATTTAGGGATGAGCTTTCAGCATGGCCCAACTTCAGTGCTGCTCTCTAGGCTGTGCTTGTGTTAAAGTATGCAAGCATATCACAGAAAAAGAGTGGAGTCGAAATCTTTAGGGATTTGGAAGAAAAAAACAGGACCTTATGATTCATGACAGCCTGCTGTTAAAAAGGCTTCTGGCCATAGAGGTGAGTCACGGACAACATGACCTGTATGTGATGCATGAGCAGGCATATTTAAAAGGACCATGGCTCAGTTGTGAGAATCGTTGTCATGGCCCTGAGTGCACCAACCTGTAACCTCTTCCTCTTCTTTAAACCTCTTCTGCAAACGGGGCTTGGCGGGGAGTGCCTGAGATGAGCTGTAACACAAAATCAAGTTGCTGTGGGGGAGCAACACGTGGCAGAGTTGGGGGAGGTTTGCATCCAGCCTCTTGCTTTGCTGGTGCTGCTCTGAGTGCTGGGCACAGCCAGAGTCCCAGCCTGGCTGCATCCTTGCAGACCTGCCAGGGCACAGGGACTCAGGCTGAACCTGGCTCCCCACGGCTACCCGCTCAGCTCACCTGGCACAGCTGCAGCAGGATGCACCCTGTGTGGAGGATATGGCCACCTGATGCTCCCTGGTGCTGCCCCGCTGCTCCTGACAGCCTGCCATAAAGGAAACAACCTGCCCATTTAATAATGATGCCTAAAATTTGGGTGTGACTTCATGTCCGGGTCGGTTAAAAAGCCGAGTGACACTTTTGATCTCGGTGGGTGATGTTTGTACACCTTTGAACAAGTCTTTTGCTTCCCAAGTTCTACTTACATTAAGAAAAAGCAAAAAGCCCAGTTCTGCAAACACTCTTAAAAAAACCCCCACATTTAAAAAATCAACTATTTTAAAAAGACTTTAGAAATGACAATAGTCTGAAATTATTTTGAAGTTCAGGTGCCTCCTGCTGTTTCTCTGATCTTTAGGCATTTATATAACTCACTGAAGCTTGTGGGTGTGCTCTCTGCTTTTCAGTCAAATTAAATGAGGGAACAGTTGACATTTTCTTTTTTATTGATGACTGAAAAAACAGGGACCTGAAGACCAGACTAATGATAGTGAGTCCCAGGTGCAGATGTTAACTCTGGCATTGACAGAGATGGGTGATGGTATTGGCCACACTGAGCTCTGGTTCATGTTAAAAAACATTTGCTGTTGGCATTGAAAAACGTTTCCATCAATGGGTGGACTGTGTGCAAACAGGATGAAAGATTTATCTGACCTCTCAATTTGTACAGGCATCGAATTGTAGGAATGATAAAGAAGAAAGTCAAAAGACAGCAGCTTAAAAGTGGGAGACAAAAAACCCAAACTATGTCTGCATGACCAAGGGTGTTTCAAGAGCTGGAGGGAAGATGGAGCTAAAGATTGAAGTAAGAAAATATTTCCTTGCTATTTTCCACCTCCTGCACTCTGGGAGATATAGAAAGATATATGTTCTCTGTTAAAAAATTATATGTTAAATGCTGTCAGCTTCCCACAGGGGAGAATTCTCCCTGGTTGATTTGCTGGAGTCAGGCCAAATGTGGTGATAGTGTATTCTGACCTAAAGATCAGCCTGAAGACCTTTTTTTACGTAATAGACCTGGTACTTGGTGCAGTTAGGAGATACTGGAATATTTTTATTTGATGGCAGGACTTTTTTCTTCTCGTTTTTTTCTCCTGTCTGCAGTACAGAGCCAACACACAGGCAGTTCCCGCTGAGTTAGACTGAAATCTGCAAGTGACGACACTAAGGCTGTGCTCTAAATGAATAATGGTGTAAGAGAAAGCAGGCATTTGCTTTCCAGCATGAGCGTGGAAAGGGAGCATGTGCTTGTTCTCACAGGCTGTCGGCATCCTTGCTGGTGAGGCTCTGGCTGTAGTGTCAGCTTTGGTTCCTTCTTGTGTTGGTGTGTTGCCAGAAAACAGCAACAAAACAGACTTTTACAAAAATTAGCCAGCACTGACTTTGATTGACAGGGATGTAAAAATAAGAAATGATCCAGCTGAATTCCCCAAGCTGAATTTCCAGCACTGGAAGTCAAAACAGGAGACAGAACAGAAGCTTTTGCTATGTCAATGGGGCAAATGTGGTTTAGATTCACTTAGAGAAGTTTGTGACTCAAAACGAATCTTACTGCCTACTTGCAAGAAAAAAGATTTGATTCTCAGGATATCTTTGTGTTTCTACTACAAAAGCCTAAAGACAAATAGGTTTTGAAGGTGATACTTTCTGCAGTAATTTTACTGCCTTTATCAGGCTTAGTGCTTGCTGTTACATAAAAAAAAATAAAAATCACACTTGCCACAGGTTGGATTTGGGTATTTTAACCTATCAAGTGATCTCCTGTAGTTTCAAGGCAATAGTGTTGCAGGACCCTGCTTTTGCTGTATGATCTCAGTAAGTTAGAAGGAGATAGCAGGAGATATGTAAAGTTCTCTGATATTACTGGAGCTGTAATGTGCTGGGCATGCTTAAGAAGGTACAGTGCAGTGGACAAAAAGGGACAGATTTGCAAGAATTCAGTGCAGTTACTTGGGTGACTTTACACTATTTCAGCAGTTTTTTCAACTACCCTAGGAACTGGGAGTGAGTCTTGCTTTCACTGTATTGGAATTATTTGCCTTTGGAAAAGACTTGGTATGAGAGCAGAGAAAAGGCAGTGTTCTGTAAAAGGTTCAAAGCTGATGTATTACGATCTTTTAAAAGAACTCACATATTCCACATTCAGTGATATGATTCTAAGAAATACTGAGGAAAATTCCCCAGCCAACGTAAAATTGAGGAAAGATGAGATGAATCATATTTATGTATACTTAGTAAATAAACAGATCAAAAGTTTCAGAAAAACGCTAGAATCTTAATTTTTTCCAGTGACACCAAGCAATCAGTAGATTTAATACAGATACTAATGACTGTTTGAACTCTTACTAACCTACAAGGGCAGTCGTGCGTGGACTCCTTTCCAGTGCTCAGATAGCTTCTGGCATAATTATTGGCTGCATCTTTTTCAGTAATGAGTTGCTTGGGGTGGCAGAGATGCTTAATAAGCAGCTGTCTGCTTTCATCTGCAGGACACAGATATGCAAGTATCTAACAGATGTCAAGTACACAGATAGGTGACCTGAGAGCCCAGATGTCCTAGCAGCCTGCTGTCCTTGGGGAGGCTGGACTGGTTCTTGCTGGGGGCAATCCAGATGTCACAAATCTGAATTGCTTGCTGGAGAATCCAGAAGCTCTTCACTGATTGTTGAGGGAACCTCATTAGTTTCTATGCTTGGCACTGCAGTTGGGTGCTTTGCTTCAGGTAGGAGCAGTTGTTGTGCAAGAGATAGGGTTAACTTTAACTGGAATATCTCATATGTTTACTTAAAGCTACATTTTGGGTTTTGGTGTGTGATTCTCATGTGGCGATCATATGCACGAATGCTGCTGTTTGTGGTTTCTGCAACTGTAGCAGGACTTTACCCATGCACTGAACTAGATAAATGCAGTCTTGGTCAGAAGGAAGATTATTTGTAGAACAGTATCTCTGACTTAAGATTGTAGTTTTCCACGTCTCAGGAAATACGAAAAATGAAGAAATAGACCAGGCCTGTAAAACTGAACCAAAACCAGTTTCACCCTTATTCTTTTACCATGGAAATCCACCTGCCCTTGAAGCTGTTGTGCTTTAGTAAGTGGGGGGGAAAGCAATTGATTTTTCCAACTACTCTGCCTCCCCCCAAATGTAACAGTTCACAAGCAACAACCTGCCTTTGGCAGCACTTCTGGGCATGAACTGGGTGCCATGGAGCAGGCTGCAGGGGGGCTTGCCATGGTGGTTGTGTCATTCAGGTGAGACAGGGTCTCTTGTGCTTGTGGCATGCTCCTTGCCCCGTGGAAATCTGGCCACTGCATGTGTGTCCAGGGCTGGGGCCTGAAACACTGGCTAATAGAGGACTTGCAGAAGTGATGAGCTGGGGTGAGAAGATAAATGGCAGGGCATGATTGCTTCAATACACCTGCATCTCAAAGCAAGCTTTGAGACTTAGCACGAGGTGTGCAAGTGTGCCCTGCCTCCCCATGGTGCTGCTTCTCACGGTTTAAATGAGTAAGTGCTGCAACCTTCAGTACAGGCAATACAAATTTTTTTATAAAAGCAACCAGGCGTGGCGTGGAGGAGGTGCCAGTTGCTGGGTAGAGGTGGCTTTTTTGCAGTGAAGTGTGTCAGATGGTAGAGATCAGACAACGTAGATGGCATCCTGGTGCCCCAGAGCAGATTTACTGCAGATCTGTTTGACTCACGTGTGCACAAACCTGTTCACTGCTGGAGGATGAGTCCTCACCTTGGAGCAATGGGTGCTGGAGAAAGCAGCGCCATCCCTGTGACCTGTTGACAAAGCAGAAATGGCAGTGATATTAAAAAAAAAAAAAAAAAGTAAATTAAAAATCCCTTGCTCCTGCCTGAATTTGGTTCTGATGATCCCTCTGTCATGCAGTATGCTGCAGCAAGCACTGCCAACGTTTCTCTTGTTTTATAGATATTTTAAAGTGAAGTGAATGAGAGCAAAATTTCCTGTAGGGTCAAAAGCAGTGAATTGTGCCACTCCAGGGACATAGAATCACATTGCAGCACCTGAGCTACACCAGCTGCTTGGCTGCTGCCCATCTGGTTCACCTTTTTCGCTTCCCATGTTTCCAGCATTAGATGGAGAGCAGTCTGCTCAGCAGACGATCGTACCTCTCATCTTCAGTCATTCTTACTTCCTCAGATGAAAGACAGTATATAAATACAACTATTCTTAGACTGGTGAGATGTGCTTCAGTGCTTGCTTTAGTCTATTGGCCTGATGTTAAAAAGATAAAAGGAATATAGCTTGTGTCGTCTTGACATGTTCATGCTGAAGGGGCCAATTTCATGTGTCTAGAGCTTTCCAGCTAAAGCTGAGGTAACAGAACTGAGAAACTCATCACACTGATATTTTGTGGCAAGCATTTCCTAGGAGTGATACTCCAATCCAAATTGCAAACAGAAACGCATTTCATTTATGTCTTTAGAAGCAACACAGGATCCCTCATCTAATATTCTTCATAGGCTGTTTCCTGACTTTAAAAAAAATGTGGTTCTGGGGTTTTTTATTTTATTTTTTTCTTTCTCCTACACACCCTTACAAGAGAAATAGTTTTAGCTGTTTCAGAAGCAGTCACTGTGGCTTAAAGAAGCCTCAGCCTATGCAGATCCGTCTCAGCAACCATCACTGTGACAGTGGCCACCTCTACTGAGTAGAAAGATGGACACCACATGCTGTCCCCAGTGCCCAGCCCTGCCTGTCATGTCCTGCCTGGGCAGCAGGGTGGGAGCTGGGATGAGGGATGCAGCGTGTGTGTGTAGCTCATCTCTGTGTTTCTCTACACGCTTAGCAAACCAGCTAATTTAAAATCTAACCAAGCCAGCTTTCCCCTTCGTACTGTTACGTAAATAACAAAGACAGGCAGGCTGCTTTTCAGTTTGCTCAGGGCAAGCACGTTTCTGCCCCGTTTCGTAAAGACATTTCCCCTTGGGAAAAATGAAGTCACTTTTGGTGTGTGGCAGCCAAGGTCTCATCATCCTCCTGGCTCTAAAAAGGGGTTGTCTGAGCTACTGGCATTTGCTGCTCTGTGCTGAGCAAGTCCATGCAGGCTGTCATGGAAGCTGCCAGAGTTGTCTTGGGAGGTTTGTACACAGGGCTCTCTGTTTTCTCCTGTTAGCCTTGCCGGTTCCTCAAAGGACTCTGCTTCTCCACAGCTCCTCTCCTTGCATTTAGGTGGAAGGATGGAGAACATTCCCAAGACTCATAAGAAGGAATTAGTCTAAAGTGGAAAATGTTCTGGATGTGAGGGAGAAAAACCTGCAAAACTGTTTTGATGAGAGGCAGAAGTCTGTATCTTTGTGCAGGATTGGCTTATCTTCTGTTCTTTTGCGTGCGATTTAGACTGGTTAAGTTGTCATATTGGAGAATAACCTTTGAGTGAAATTTTGCCTAGAGCAGCATGCAAAGATGTGTTGGTTCAGACGATATCTCTCTGAAGATCAGCTTCAGTCTTCAAACCTGTTTCAACTTTGCTTTGTGATCTGGAGACTGCCTTATGCAGTGAGGTGACTGCTCCCCCCCCTTCGCAGATTTCTGAATGCTTGAAATTACTTAATGTACTGAACTGAAATTACTGGATATGATGCTGGAGTGACATTTATTAGGCTTTCTTTGTGAGTAAAACTCACAAAGAAGAAATGGTGGTTGATCATTCTCACATGAAAAACTGTTTGGTTTATGTGTTATAGTTAATGTATTTAATCATAATGAAATTATGTTGGACCACCTCTACAGGGTGCGTGTCCACCTATGCTCACCACAACCCCTTGCTAGATGATCAGAGACTGTCAGTGCCTTGACCTAGGCTTGGATCCTTCCTCACATGTGTTCCAGCTCTTGAATCATGTAGTTATCACACAAGCAGTTTTATGAAGGCTATAAAGAGAAGTTTTGTATTAGGTCCTCCACTTGCTATGAAACCAGTTGAATTTATTTATTTTTATTTTTTTGGTAGGTAAAAATAACTCAGATATGTTATTTCAAAAGGACTTCCTAGGCAATATGACTTTTCAAAAAGTCCCACATTACTTTGACAGTACTTTTACAGCTTTAGAAGTTAGTGGTGTGGTGCTGATCTGAAGTCTGGGGTTCAAGCAGGCCTGGGAAACAAAAGATGATGTAACACACCAGGCAAAGGGACTGGGGAAAAGAGGAAGGGGAACAAACCTTTGTGGTTTTATTGGGGCTTTTTTTGGTCGGGTTTTGTGTTGTTTTGTTTTCTTTTTTTTCCAAACTACTTTATACTTCAGGGATTTTCAGTTGCTGCGTGAATCTACAGCTTGGGCATCACATTCACTATTGAACAAATGATAATTGTAGGATGTTGATGGAGTAACCTGCCATTGATAAAAACACTCTCAAGAGCAGCCCTCTCCTATGTTGTGAATACGTGTGGGATTTGTCCCAGCTGGGGAAGCGTGACTGGATAAAAACAAAATAATTTTTAGTGAATATATTCACCTGAGTGTCCTGAAACTGTCTTTCCCAGAAATATCACGGTTAAATACAGCTGCTCTTTAAGGACTATGGTTAATTGTATGCATTTTTGTTCAATTCATGGAAGAAAGTAGCACTGAAAATGTAATTTTTAAAGAAATTATTTTGGATGTGTTTGGTTAGCACTTGATTCTTTTTATTATTTTTTTCCCATCTAGGATGATGCTTCTTTGGCTTTACAGTACAACTGAGTCCCTGGGGGGAGATCTGGGTATGTGAGGGGTTCATGGTCAGGTTCCCACTGCTTTTTTTTGTGTATTAAGAATAATACCAAGAGAGAAGGAATCTCTTCTGTTGTGCAGTCTGAAAATAGAAATTGTGAAGTTGTGTATTGACTCAGGAAGGCTTTTGTTCTTGTTTTTAAAATGTGAAATGCTTTTCAGTTTTATTAATGAAAAAAATTGTTGTGCACCTTTTCAAGCTGCATGAAGTTTTTAATTTCTTTTGTCCTGCTATAAAAATAGAACCGCCTGGTGATGCTCCAGAGTTAGCAGTAAATTTCACAGAGGAGCCTGTATGTGAAGTGAAGAATTAGAAAGAGCTGTAATCTTAGCTGCAGGTCAAGGACAGAATTTAAGTGTATTATTTAAACGTAAGTGTGTCTTGAAAAGCACTGAATTGAAAGTGGCACCTTCTTGCTCAAAAGATCTGCTCTTTCTGTGCAAAAAGATTTGACTATTGAAATAGCCCTGTAAAACCAATGTGGCTGGGCTCTCTTCCTTCTTTCCCTTTTTTCAGAAATTTCAAATATGCTTAGACAAGCTGTTCTCATTTACATATATAACAGGCAAAACTTAGACAAATGGAGTTATATATAAAATCATTTTTGTCCAACAAAGAAGTGGCACTGCTGGCAATAAATGAGAAGAAAGCAGTCCAATTTATTTTTCAGATTCTGTGCTCTGCATTTGCTGCCATGTCTGACACGAGCAGACTGAGTCTATAGACCAATTACATGTAGTGGGTCTCACCACTCTCCATTACTACAGCTGATTTTGATAAACTGATGTCTGTTTGCTTTATTGACAAGATTACATTGATTTCGTTCTTTAAGTGGAAGTCTCTCCCTGCCTGATTGTGATGGGACTCAACCACTGACCAAGCATTGGCATGAATGAATCCTGTCTTGCTAGCCCTAGCCGATCAAACTTCTTTGATCTGCCCACCCACATATACGAGAGTCCCTACATACTTTTCCTCTCTGCCGGCTGCGTATGTGCACTTGTTCCTTTGAAGATTAGAAAACTATCTTTTCCGAGTACTTAGTGATAAATGAGTTGAAGACAAAGGTACTGTTCACTAGACCTGATTTTAAATATCATAGTCATGTGTGATGGGCCGGAGTTGCTGCTTCGTAGTAACTTTCAGGCAGCTAGTGCGTTGCCTCAGTCTTGCACTGCGCTGGCAGTAGAGCTACTGACAGCCAGTACCACAACGGCAGCATTAAGGGGTGGCTTTTTGTCTTAGAGGAGGAAAAAATAACTGAACCTGCATTTGCTGAGGGTCACACAACAGTGCAAAGGCATATCTGGAGCTAGTTTCCTTCCAGCACTACATCATATCAGCCATGACTTTGGCTAGATCTGGGAAACCTCTGCGAGAGAATATTACAAAGCTTCTCTGTGTAACCTATTCTGGTGCTGCATTGCCCTCCTAGCAAAGACGTTTTTCTCACTATTGAACCTGAACAAAGGGCCAATTCTTTGTTATATTGTTGGGAACTATTGGGCAGCACTTGGCTGCATCATCTCACTCACTGCCTTCCAGCATGCTGCAGGAAACCAGTCCAGCTCCCTCAACCTCTCCTTGCAGAACTGTGCCCAAGATCCCCAATCATCTTGCAGACCATCTGCTTGAGTATTTCTGGTTTCTCCCCATCTCTCTTGAAGTGGGAGGCCCAGAGCAGGACATCCTATTCCAGGGAAACCTCACCAGCTCAAGTGGAGGAGGTTAATAAATTTTTTGTTTTCTTTCTTTTTCTTTGCACTCATTTTTAGGGAGTTCCGATATCAATTTTGCCATAATGACACAGAGGGGGCACCACTGGCTGGAATCAAGCCTGGTGCCCTCAGTTGCCCTTTTTGGAGAATATCTGTGTCAGCCCTACTTTCCCAGCCCGTGCTGGCCCATAGGGTTGTCCTGCCCTGGGTGCAGTACTACAAGTTTCTCCTTGCTGCACTTCAGGAGACTTATTCTCCCCTACCCTGTAGTTCATAGGGCTTCTGGAGTGAGTCTTTGCCACCTCAGCTATTCCACTGGTTTACTGTTGTGCACAGGCGTGCAGAGACACACTTGATAGAGTGTGCTCTACCATCACCTGTTGTGCCTGCATGAAAAGCTTTAACTGGAAAAGCCAGTGTTGTACTTTGTGTCTTAAAATGCTGTGGTTTTGCACTCACAAATTGCACTTATGGTAATGTAAATGTTTAGATAGCTGGCTAATCAAAAAAGCAAGAGCTCAGAGCATTTTTGAAGAAAGATTGGAGGGGACTTAAGGGGGATTGTCAATAATTTATAAAAAGGGTTTCCGCAGAAAATGTATTAAATTATCCAGACTTCTGGGTTTAATAATCTTTCCTGGGTTTACTTTTTCTATTTATTACTGTTTATTCAGTTGTTCTTGATTGTCATAGTTGCAAACCTGAAGTAGTTCCTGGGAAGGAAAATCTCCAACTAAGTCTTGGAGCTGTTTTAAGGTGAAAATGGTGAAAGTTTCTGATGAAATGGGTAGATAAGAATCGTATACTGATGTCAGATCGGGGAATTAAAATGTATTTTCAAACCATACACTTTATACATACAGTTTATTTAGTAGAACATGTTCTCACAGATTTCATATGCAAGGTACTGTGAAAGGTGCTAAAAAGAAAGGTTAACTCATATTGAAAAGGCTGCAAGTTTCTGAATGATTTGAAAACCTGCTGTTTTGGAAAGCTCTTCCTCTTGCTCCTCTGCAGATAATGGTAAAGATGATGATTTCTTTGCCTCCGAGATCTGTGTGTGCTTCAGCTATGCTCATGGGTTTAGTACTGAAAAGTCTTAAAATGTTTGTACATTAGGCCCAGTATTAGATACGTGCAGCTGCTCCCTTGCACAAACAATCATTTCTATGGAAATTGATTGACGACAAACAGTATTTTCAAAACTGGCCCCCTTTCCTTTTAATTTGCTCCAGACAGAAGGTAATTTCTTTTCACATTATGAATAGAGGGAACATCTGCCCCAGAATGGAGACTTGATTACAAGCAATCTTAGACCATTTTTACAGGTTTTCTTTTTTTAAAAGCACAGAAATAGATTTATTTGTGTGAAGGTGTTTCCGGCTAGGAGCATGAACCATGCCAACATGATGGTAGGCTTAAATTGCAACAAGGAAACCTTTAATTTAGACTCGGAGACAAACTTGCAAATGGCATCAAGGGAAGTGACATACCAGAAGGTACAGACTGAGAAGGGTTGAGGCATGTTGAGAGACATTTTGTGAAGCGTACAGTCCAGGCTAAAAGGATCTCTAAGGAGAGAGGGGGATATAGCAGGTCCAGTCTTCCAACTGGGAGTGAGGAGTACATCAAACAAGTGCTCCCTGTTTTTCTGTGATACAGAGCTTGCTTCCCTCCTCCAAGAAAGAATGAGATGACAGGCAGAAGAATTTCATACATATGTCATGTTATATCTTTGACAGAAATACAGTGATGCAGAAATAGATGTCATTACATACAGTCTTTCGTGCCATATTTGAAGGAGTTCTTTTGGTTTTCTTGTGCAAAACCAGTTACAACATTACAGGAGAAAACCATGCTGATTCCTTAGCAAAGATAATCAGAAATGTTCGTTGCTCAAGAAATTGCTGGTACCCAAGACGTTCCATTGGGGTGGTATGCTGAGCATTCTGTCCTCCATGAAAGATCACAGACTGCTGTCCTGTGCAGCACCCCCAACCAGTGTGTAATGCTTACAAGAGGGAGGACTATTATCATGGCATGGACAAACTGTTCAAAGCAAATAAGCTGTGACAATGACTTTCTATAAGATTTACAGAAGGAAAGAGCAGTGTCAGACTTCTGGGCCATATACTGCCTTTTAACTCTCAGATACTTTCTAAGTTAGAAAGAAGATTTTCTATGTTTGGCCCTTAGTAACAACTTTCTGGTCACGTTGACAGAAGGAAAACTGGTGCAGCAATGACAAAAGCTCATTTAAAGGCTCTGGCAAGCCTTTCACATTTAGTAGATGCCATCAAGGATAATGCTTCTTTTGGTGTCACTTTGGTAATGCTGGTTCTTTTCTGAATTTTTTTTTCTTTCATCTTTCAAGGGAAGAAAAAGATAGAACAGGTTCACAGTCACTGGAAAAACATTGTCCTACTTCCTCCTGCATCCCCCCTGCCATGGTTAAAGTGACCTTACTGCTATGTCAGGGATAATGTTGTTGGCATCCTGTTAAGGCAAGTAGGAGCTGAGGAAGAGGCATTCTTCCACCACGGGCAGTCCCATCATGTAACACGAGGCTTAAGGACAGGACACAGTTCAATAATCTTTTTCAGGTGTATTTTCTCACTAACCTCTTTTGCAGCAAAGTAATAAAAGATGGCATCCAGGCAGCAGTTCAGGTTGGCTAACGTCATTGACACCTGAATGAAGAAGCTGATCCTTTTTTTCAGACTGCAGTCCTCTATCACGTGCTGTCTTACCAGGCACTGTAGGAAGATTCCAAGGTGTAAGGGTGTGAAGCACAACAAAAAAACCACGAGGTTGATGATAATGACTTGTAAGGAGCCATTGCCTTCTACCTTCTTTTTAGCTTGACTTTTGTGATTCAGAAGAATGAAGATGTTTTGGGCAGAGCAGAAAACCACCACTGCGAGCGGGATCAGAAATCCAAAGATTTCCACAGAAACGATGAAGGGGATGTTCCATGCAACCTCTTCTGACATGTTGTAAAAGCATTTACCATAATTGTTTGTGCGAAAAACATACATTGGGGTGCTGCAAAGCCAAGTTACTGCCCAGATGAAGCAGCAACTCAGGATAGCCCATTTGGTGGATTGGTTAGCTCGACCTTCAAATGGGTGCCTTATACAGATATATCTGTCGAAAGTAATGCAGGCAATGGTGAAGATACTGCCATACAGGTTGGCAAAATAGAGAGACTGTATGAATGAGCACAGGAGTCCGGGCGCATCTCTGGCAGAGTAGTACCACTTGAGTGGGAGCGAGAGAAGAAGAAAGACATCTGCAAGTATGAGATTGATCATGTAAACTGAGGTTTTGGTCTGTTTCTTCCAAAAACAGCAGAACATGGAGAGGGCCAGGACATTGAGAACCAGCCCGAGAATGAAGCTGGGGATGGAGATCGCCAACTGAAAAGACATTGCTATATTGTCAACTTCTCTAAAATTGCATGTCTCACTGCTGTTGGTCATTTCTCCCCTAAAATGACAGAGAGAACAGGTTAGAAATGTGTAATGTTCCCAGTTAATGCCCTGGTATATCACAGCAACGTACTTTCAAACACAATTTTGGGCTTTTTTTTTTTGTTTTGAGCTATACACTTGATCAGTCCTTGGCTATTACTGAAAGTGAATCCTCACTTCAAGCACAGTGCTTTCTGTTTTCAGTTTGAGTTGACTAATCTGTTATAAAGGAGCCTGATTCTCCATGGCAGGTGATCACCATCCACTGACTACCAAGCCCTTTAAGGTATTGAAGAAACTGACCCATTCAAACATATGTTTTCAAAACCTAAAAGCCTAAACCAGTGCAGTAAAGTGCACTGCCTGTCTCTAGTAACTTGTACATTTATTGAAATTTCTGTAAAAGACACATTTGGTTCCTTCCCTAAACAGAAATTCATGAAATTATTGTTCTATATTAAGGCAGGTCAAACTGACAGCTGGGATTTTACTCTTATATCCATGATCCCCTGTGCATCAGTATCTTTGCTGGTGTGCTTTCACTACACCTACATTTAATATGGGTATTTTAGTTTCATATAGTGCTTGTATCCGATGCAGCCTTTTAGAAGGACAGCTTAAGAAAACTGATCTTTCATCCAGGTGCAAATTGAATAAGTACCTCTGCTAGATTGTTTAACTTTCAGTACTGGTTAAAATTTGGGTTTGCAAGTATTTTAACTGATTATTTTAGATCATCTGGCAAAAATTAGATAATGGAAGAGCTCTTAATAATACAGTTCTTTACAGAAGTATAATTTGTGTGGAATAAGTGTTGTCACCATTCTTAAAAACATAAATAAGCTTTAACAAACCATGTCTTAAAACTGCTTTTTGATAACCTCTTTAAATAAAAATAAAAAAATCTTAACAAAGGAGTAGAAATTGGTAGTTAAAGTTTCCAGTCCAGCTCAGCCAACCAAGTAGCTCAAAAGAACTTTTAGAAGTGGTTTAAAAGGTTTTAAGAACTTGATCAAGCGGAGAATGTCTGCTTTGGAGGACAAAAAGTGACAGGTAGCTTATAAGCACAACCAAATGGAGCTGGCCTTTGCTAAAGAACCAAAAAACAATTAGAGAAAGATTTTTTTTTTGTTTACAAGGCTAAAATAAAATATATATAAAAAAAAAAAGAAATGGAAAACAAGTAGATCTGCTTATTTTGACTGAGGAAATGGCCTCAGGTTCTGCCAAATCTTATATCTCAGCTTTTGATAGGCATGCTGAAATTATGCTGGAGATCAGAGGTGGGATGACTTACAGGAGCCACTGAGTGATAATGGAAATAACTGTATCTGAGCACAGAATGCACTCAGAGCTTGATTTGTTTGTATTAGGGAAAAAGGGTTATTTCCAGCTCAGACTGGAAAGAAGAGGCACATAAAGTGTGTATGTTTTTAGCATATCTGGAAAAGGATGAAGCTAGCCTATCTGTTGAAGGAAAGAGTGTCAAATTAATTAAAGCAATTTTATAACTGTTGATTTGAAAAAAGCTGTGAACAGATTTTTAAAGAAAACTCCTAAGTAAAGCTTTGACAGTTGTTGCCAGACCATTATCTTCTTTGATGATGTATCTGCTTTTTCAGATAAGGGAAAGGCTGAAGATCGAAGGCACTTGCGTTTCAGGGAAGAGTGCTAGAAATTACTAAATAGCACTAGAAAAGCTGAGGGTTAGAACAAGGAGTGCCAAGTACGTGAGGAAAGGGTTGCAAGAAAGTTGATGAGAACTACCAACAGGCTGGATGCAGGTTACTGGGGGGGATGGATCTGACTGCCAACTCCAGACAACTGAACTGAGTCGCGTGAGTGGGACTGTTGCAGCGTTGTGAATTTAGGAAGTAGCAAAAGGAAATCGGATTGTTATCAGTGGATTTATGTGTCAGAAATGAGAACAAAAATAAAACTTTGGTTTGTTAGTCAATCTGAGATTGAGTCAATTCCTCCGAGCCAGCAATGTCTGGCAGCTGCTTGCAAAATCAGTTGATTGTGGTACATGAGAGGTGAGACAATTCCATACAGGTAGAGATGCATTAGTGCCCATGTACAAGGGATTATTGTAGGCAAATGCTACTGTCACCTGCTGGATGGACAGGTAAGAAGAAATAGGAGCGTTGTGCTGTTGTGTGAACATGCGTGTCCTGTGACAAAGAGCATGCATTTAAGCTGGGTAAAAGCCAGGTGACATTAAATATTTGGGGGGAGTGACACCACCTGTAAATCCAAGACTGAATGTGCTATATAAATATATCAGAAAATCGCTTGTGATGTCTCTTAAAAGTATGATTTTTTTATTCTGCTTTTACTTGGTTTCTAATTCACTGGATGCTTTTTTTTTTTTTAAAGAATTCATTAGTACATAGCATTACTATTAAAACTATTAATTTCAAGAAAACGTTACCCAACCTTTAAACTGGTAATTTCAAGTTCTCCAATGGACTTCCTGATTCTCAAAAACTTGCTATTTTTTATAATTTTGCGTCCCCTCAAATTTAAATTTCACACATTGAGTTATCCAAAGGAATTGTTTGCAGTGAGTTTGCACTGAATAATAAGTCTGCCCAAAATTATTTTAATTCATCTTAATTGACAAATAACCTTGTGGTTGTTTCATAACCATCATCTTTACCATATTGTCCAAACTATTATAAAAATACTGATGATACAGAACCTGAAAGATACTGAACTGTAACAAATACATCTTTCCTGTATGGTAGAGACTGATGACTATCTTAGTGGGTGCTCACTAATCATATAGAAATTTCACACAGATCATATTTCCTTTGCTTATGAGAATTTCTTTCGAGACAGTGTTTGAAGCCTATTTTCCCTCCTACACCCCGTCCCTCAGTCCTGTCAGCGTGTCACAGAAGAAAGTAATTAGTTCTATTTCAGTCATTCTCAGATGAATCTCTGCAGATTGTTACTTACCACTGTATTGTCTTCTATGTGACTGCGAACAGATTCTGCAGTAGGTGATTCCAGTATTTTTCCAAATACTGAAACCAGGCTTAGTGATGTACCATTTCCCAACTCCTTCTTTTCCACTCTCTTAAGAGGCAGGCACCACCTGTGCTCTTTTCCAGTCTTCTGAAACTTCCTTTGTTCTCCAAAAATTTCCTGAAGAAATTGCCTGCAGCTCTAGAATTGTTTCAGACACGTTCTAGAAGCCAAGAGGTAATATAAGAACCTGTAATTAACACTCCTTGAGGGAGTGTGTTTTAGCTGGTCCAGACCCTGTGTCATCACTGGTCTATCTATTCTCTATTGAGTGAGGATTTCCTGCTTCATATGGGCTAGTTTAGTTAGGTGTTCATTTGATTTACGAGTAACAGGAGCTTGAGGTTAAGATAGCAGCAAAGGTCTACTGACCGAGGAAATGGAACAGCAATGTTTTATAGCATTAGCTTTGCTCGTGTTTTTGCAGCACAGCAAGATGCATGAATGGTTTCCTCTTTGTAGCTCAGATCTAAGTCTGTCTGTCTGTCTGTAGTTGGGATTCACACAAGTCTGTATGTTAGCACACACTGGGGATGACAAATTAAGGATATTCTTATCCATGAAAGCTTCATTAGCAGGAACATCCTCATCATAAAATGTATAACTTACTGTACATGTATGTGTAGCTTTAATAGTAAGGAAACGATAATCAGATGACAGAATGCAGACAACCAGTCATTCTTAATCTAGGTATACTGCAAAAGAGGAATAAGGAAAATTCAGGTCACTGCTTCAGAAAGGACTTTTGCAGCATTTACCATAATTACCCTCCTAATCAATACAAACCAAATAAAATTACCACTATGAAGCAGATTTTGTTTATATCAATTTTCTAGATCATTATTCATGTTAGATAAAACTTACTCTCTTGTGGATGCACCAGAGAAGAGCAAGATGGCTTAGTGCAATGGAGAGCAGGAGGTCCCACATCTGCCATATATTTCATCTGTAGTTGGATGACTTACCATTTTATTCTGAGTATTTTAATTGCAACAGAATATATTTAGGTGTATCACTAAAGCGGGAATCTTTCTTTCACCTCTAAGCTAAGCAACACTACATCTCTGATCTGTTTAATCCTTATAAAAAATAATCATCCAACTAGCTTAAAAATCATGCCCTGCAATCATCACTGCTATTAAATGATTGAAAAAAACAGTGCCATTAGTTAAAATATGAAATGCTTTACCTGTACCCCAGCAGGTAGATCAGCAGCATTACTTCAGTCCAAGCTGTTCTATAAAGTATGAGAACATTTGCTTACATACCCCACCCTACCAGTAGTCTTAATAAATGCCCAATCACATCCTTCTCTTTCCCACCCCTCTATCTGAAAACACACTGTTCCTTTATATATAAGTGAAGGTGAAAGAGTGTAAAGACTAGAATCCTCAGCTGCCTCCAGTCAGTAGTCAAATTGTGTGGTGCCTTCAGTCCCAGCGCTGGTTTCATTCCTTGTGGTTCTATGAACTTCCCGCTTCATATCACTTGGTGCAGCAGAGCTAAACAAAAAATCAGCATTTCTTCATACATCAACTGCATGTTTGCTAAGTTGGTAATTTGCTTGTGGTATGTCTGGATTGCTTATAGGTGAGCATGTAATCATTAGTGTGCGTTTAAGTCATTCTTTTGCAGGTTGGCCTTTTTGGTTTAAATTAGGACAACTTTAATCAAGACCATATTTAATGAGGGGAAGTTATGAATGACTTGCTCCCAACACGTGCAAAGAAATTAGAGCGTGGTTGTTCAGTGACTGCTTTTGTAATTTCTCCCATCAGGGGCTACATGTGAATATGTTCAACAGGAATTATTTCAGTGAGTCCCTCGTTTCCCAAGTGCCTTTATCACCCAGTGCTGCTCCTTGCTAAATGCTGAATTCCAGTGGCCCAGACAGCCGCACAGCTTTGAGGTTTTCAACGGGAAGGAGAAGGGCTTTGTTTCTTTCAGTTTGGTTTTTTTTTAATTAACCATGAAAATGTGATGGATGCATATTGTCTGCTCTGCCTAGAATCAAATCTTAACCATTCCAGCTAGCAAATGAATAGTCACTGGGAGAACCTAAACCAAACTCTGAGTAGCTAAAACTTTTGTTTTATTAGATTTGTTATTATTAAATTTTTTACAAGCACAAAATTTATAATCTTTATGGGAAAGATGAGTAAGTTTTTTTGCATTGTTTTGTGTTTGCTTGGTTGTTTGCTTTTGTGGAGGCTGGTGAGCTTTCTGCATTTTTTTATCCTCTAGGTGCAGTAAGTCCTACTCTTGCTAAGTCAGGCAACAGCAGGCAGCACTTGTAATTTTCAAGGAAGCAAAATCTCTTTCAGAAGAATCATGTTCATACAGTGCAAAACCACATCTATTTGCATTACTGCGTCGTGAATTCTGCTGTTCTTTTTTTAGGGGAAAACATATCAAAGCAGTTTTGCAGTTCAGCTTTCACAAATGTCTAAAATATGTGTTTGCTTGTAATTAATGCCCAGAATGGAGTAAGTTGGGGTGTCAGATATAGAATTAGGATGCTGAAGTGCAAATGAATCAAATTTCAAAGGCTGGGCCCAGTATGTTTCTGTTCCACTCTGAAGCTATGTATGACTTCCCAGACAGCTATAAAATATCACCTTGGATAACAAGACTTAATCATTGAGAGCACAAGGAGTCAGGAAAAGACACTGCCCAGTAGAGAGCTAGGAGGTGAGTGAAAAACTGTGTATCTTTGTCCCTGTGAAGAGTGCTGGCTGCAGTGGGGAAATAGAAGGCTTACCAGTCCAGAGTCTCAGTTCTTCCGTGTTGTGCTGTGGCTGGCTTCTCATACTGTGACTAGCTTCTCATATTTTTGTGTGTGTTTAAAGGTTTCAAAAAGTGGATGGCCAAAGTGAGTTAAGCTAACAAGTCTTGTTCTGAGCAGGCTGTCACAGCTTGCTACCACAAAAGGCATTGGACTCCTCCTATTTAGAGGGGAGATGCTGGGGACTTCATTTAACTCCAGCTGAGCAGCAGCACACTTCTGGAAAGGACAACTACACGTGAGCTCTCGCTCATGTTGTTATCACCCACCCAAAGTTGTACCTGTCTAAAACCAGCTTATTCTAAGCTCAGTTTTCATTGGTGACTTAGAAATAGTTGTTTGTGCTTTGGGCTGGAATGCAAACAGCTTTTAGTTTATCTGAAGGTCTTTCACTTCACACTAGTGCTTTTTGGGTTGCTAAGTACTCTTCATCTCATCCTCATCTTCACAAGCAATCAAGGCCTGGCTTACAGTGAACTATCTTAATTGCACAGCTGGGAGGTTTGGATGGCTAGGGGGTTCTGTTTTTCTCATGTAACCGCTTTTTTGCAGCAATTGCAGGAGACTTCAAAACTGGAAATCAGGAAACCTGGCAACTGCTGTATTTTGTAGGCAACAGCCACCTTCAGCTTCTCCAAGATGAGGCAGAGACCCTTTAAAGGCAGCTCAGGACAGAGTCAAAAGTGAAGTTGTTGGAGCTGGCCAGCTATGAGCATAAATTTGGTTTTGACTGCATTTGAGACCTTACAAAGGTTTCATGGGGTTTTATGTTGAGAGGAAAGGAGCTAGCCAGTGTGGTGAGCATTCACTCTCATGCTAGTTGAGTGAGTGTGGTTGAGCGAACTGAGCCATGAGAGTAATATTCAAAGGTACAGAATATCTTCAGCTGTACCTGAATCAAATTCACCAACAGGACACCAAGCGTGCAGGGTGGCATCTCCTTCATAACTTCAGAGACCTACAGTCTACAACTGGGCTGAAATTATAGTTCAGTTTGGTCTTTCAGAGCCAAAAAGGCCAGTTAGACATGGCTAGTGTCAGCCAGGTGCCAGTGAGGACATGTGTTTTGTGGCCAGTCCATCCCTGCTCTGAGGCAGGGACAGAGCAGCTTGCATCTAGCCAAAAGCAATTCTGGTTGTGGGCGTACCGATAGGCTATAACTCTCCTTGGGTATTTGTCAGAAGGAGCAGCTGGTCAAGCTGCAAGCTGAACTTTAGTGAAACGATGTAAGAATAGACACAGCTTCCTGCATTAATGTGCTTTGCAGTCTGCTCCACGAGATTCGCCAGCACACCCCACCTGTGCCAGCTGGCCAGGCGAGAGGGTTTGTGGTTGCTCAGCATAGTTGGGTTGTTCCTGGTGAAGCACAGGCCACAGCAATTGCCATCCACCAAGATGCAGGCAGTTCTTACAGGTGTTTCCATGGGACGTGTACAGACTGCATCGTTTGAGAAGCTGCCTGGAAAGGGAAAAATGCGAGGCTGCTACGTTGATCTCTTAAAACAGACAAGACATTTTGTATAATGAAGATGACAGGCTCACTGAGCAGTAGCACTACACAAGGAAATGGAATGTGTGCACAAAATTAAGGTTTCACATGAAACCATCAGCTAATTTCACAATCACAACAAAAGAAATTAATGCTTAGCAGCAGTGTGGCTACAAACCCAGGACCTGAGCAGGGACACCAAATGGCTTCTTAGCAGGCCTTGCACAGTCCTTCCTGTACCTTCAGGCTGACAGCCCTGCACCAAAGGGGTAGAAGCTGCCGCACTGTCAGGGTTTATGTACTCTGAGCGCTACAACTTCCTGAAAGACCCATTTCTGTCAAATGGCTCAGACTGAAAAAGAGCTGACTTGTGTGGAAACTGCATTTTTTCCATTTTCTGTAACTTCCTCATCTCTCTCTCTTCTTGAAAGGAAGCCCTACACACCCATGCCTAAAACTGCAATGGGTTAGAGTCAAAAGAAAATCACAGTTTGGCCTAAAAGTAACATTTTCCAGATCTGAGATTTGCCCTGTTTCATTAACACATGTCATCTTTGCACTCTGGGTCTTTCCCATTTTAGCTTATGTGTTGCCAAATTGCCACTACCTTTATACTGTTTTCAGACCAGGGTGTGTTCCACTGTGCATGAATAAAGTATGCCTCAAAAGATTGTAGGAAGCAGGACCAGCTGCTTATGGTCAAAGTGAATGCTGCTGTCCCAGGGACAAGGCTATTTGAGCCAATAGTTGGGGATTGTTTCTCATACTGATACTGTCTCACTTGGAAAATGGCAGTTAGCATGCCCATAGCTCTCAATGTTTGCTTAGCTTGGTTTCTCTTGAGTTTTCTGCAGGCTATGGTACAAACTGGGGAGTTGGACTAGATGATCTTGAGAGGTCCCTTCCAACTCTGACAATTCCATGATTCTGTGAAATTGCTCCACCATAGCCCAACTACACTGGCAGGGGGCACTTCTCAGTGCAGGCTTTACAGCCTGTGTCTCCTCATGTTGGCACTTAGATCTGAGGGCATGAGACTTGATGTCATAAGTGTCCTGACAGATCTTTCTGTTGCCGTTAAGTGTCCTGACAGATCCCAGGCCACCAAAGTCACAAGTTGAATCACTGAGTGACTTGATGTGCATATGCAGTGAGTGCTGCTGAAAAATGGAAAGTGCCCCAGGAAATGCTGCTGAAAAATGGAAAGTGCCCAGGAAGAGCTAGTCAGACAGAAAAAAGGAAAATACAAGTTTAAGAAAACGCTTTCAGGGGTCCCCGCATTTACTTCAAAGTCCTGGTTTTGAGTTGCTGCCAGTGAGGGGAAACTCGACCTGACAGCGCCACCTTGCGGTAGGTTTTGTGTTTGAGTTGGACAAGGGGCATCAAGGTGGAACTTGACTTTCCCTTCCTGAGCTGCTCTCTCCTCATATGCGTAGATATATAGAAATGTGCTTATATATTTGTGTGTGTATCAATATCATACTGACTTAGTAACAGTCATTACATTGTGCAGGTGGGTTGCATGGCCACCTACTTTATGAGCTTTATTTTGTTCTCATCTCTCCTAATCTGTCCTGGCCGACTGCTTTTTATTTCAGTAAGATAACTAGGCTTTGAGAGAGAGTGCTCTGTTTTATGCTGCTAAAACAATGCCTCCTTGTGAAAACATGGTCTTGTCTGTTCTCCCTTGGAAAGGACAACTGAGCAAATTATCTTATTTATTCCAGTGCAGAAGTGATCTCTGCTGTGAAGAGAATTGGCCATCCTTGAACCTGGCTTCTGAAGAGGACCTGAAGAGGTAATGGAGGTAAGTTCAGTCAGCTGTAGCTTGCTTNGATTACCAGGAAAAAGGCAGTTGTGCTGAGAGTGGGAATTCACCCTCCTTTGTGTACAGAGAGGTTGTGGTTTTCGAGTCTAAAGGTGGCTAGATACTTACTTCTTTCTGGTGTGTAACATTAGTCTGACTGAGTTGATAGGGTTTGTCTTTGTTCTGGCTGCCTGCCATAGCCAAGTGTCTTTACACATGAGTTTAGAGTGAATGAGTGGCTTTGGAAATAAAACTGCACTTCATTTGACACTAATCATGCCACTTAACAATGATAACCTTCTAGCTTTCTGCTTCAAACCAAGTGCTAGAGACTTACTTGAAATGCTGAAAAGGTCCCTTCTCTTTAGCACAGGTGCATTCCTATAAATAGACTGTATAGAAAAGGAATCAAGAAAGTGAAAAGGCTCAAATAGATGAAAGCCTCTCAAATTAACTAATGTTAGAATGGCAGAAACAGTCAAATGCAGTTTGGTTTTGGTTTTTTTTGTTTGTTTGTTTGTTGGGTTTTTTTACAAAGAGAGAAGCTAAGATTTAAACAAAAATTCTTAAGAGACAGAAGTTTTGGCAAGTAACCTTCCCAGGTGACTGAAATTTCAGACTGAGATAACAACTTTTGAATTTCTGTGGACATGGCCTCTGAAAGACCTAGCAATTATTTGAAGCCCAGAGTGGTTCGGTTTGATGGCAGAAGTGGGGAGTGTGTGCATGAGTGACTGTCTGTCTGTCTGTCTCTGTGGCAGACAGGATGCTTTGACCTTTAAAAAATGCACTTTTATACCTTTGCATCCAACTAGAAGTGTGTTGGTCTGTGCTAGATGTGGAGGTCAGACACCAGCATGGTTGCTCTCAGGGATGGCTCTTGCCATATATTACGTAGGGTTTTGTTAAGCTCCAGTGTCCTGGGCATGGAGGCCTTTGAGAAGTCAGATAAAGGCCCTGAATGTATGCTGACTGACTAGCTTTCTCCAGGAAGGACTGCCTCCATTTTTATACTACAAACCACGTTTGTCCTAAGGGATAGCCTCATCTGCCTCTTTTAAAAAAACCTATTGTGCTGTTATAATCAGCGGCTCTGAATAAACCCGATTTCTTCCTGCATTGAGTGGAAAGGGTGATTTCTAAGACCAGGAGAGTTGTACAGGGATTGTACTGAGATGGCTGAGAAAATTGTGAGGGTAGTTTACCTTGAAGGAATTGAATTGTATCGTTGCCTTGAAGTCTTGTGCTTTTGGATTCCTCACTGACCCTAGGGATTAACTTATATGCATGCACCGAGCACGACATATTTTGACTTTTGCAAAAAGGGGCTTTATATGTGATGCTGGGCTTCAATTTTCTAGACCAGAGGAAGAAATTCCTCTGCAAATCATTTCACTGAGGCTAAATCTCCAATTGGGATTGTTCTGCAGCACCTAGAGATACAATGGCACTCACCTGATGTGCAGCTGTTTCTCCAGTTTCACTTTAAATCTGCAGTATTCCTCAAACAGGAAGCCTTTACACCCTGGATCACAGCCTGAGGGTCACCTCAGAAAGAACAAAGCTTCCCTGGAAATACCTCAGCAAGTGAGCCAGAGAGTTCCGAACCACCAGAGTCCCATCCCAACTTCAGGCCTGTGCCACTCCATTAGAATGGATGCTGGGAGTCTTCTCAGGGCCAGACCCTCTGCTCTCACAGGATGAAGTTGCAGCCTGCAGTGCTGCCAGAGAAGGCCAGCATGATGGAGCCCCAGAGCTCTGCTTGGGGCCATGATGGCAGAGGGTTCAGGTCCTTCTCTGGTCCTGAGTAGTGCAGGGCAGTTTTGGTCTGGGAGTTGTGCTCATTGGTCACTAATTAAACATAAAGGTCATCACTTTAGCCCTGATAGACTTACTGTGTCAGGCATGGAGTGAAATAGGAGCCACCCAACGAACCCCAGGGTGTCTAGATGCGGCGTAACAGCGCTTCTCGGCGATGCATATTTGTTCCCTGTTGTTTAAGACAGAAGTCTTAAACTGAGGTTAGTTTAAAAGCAAACCACCTTGCCTCTCAGCTTTGGCCTTCTGAAGCACAGCAGCAGTACTGCCCGTGTTTGCACAGCTCGCAGCTTGTAGAGGTGCCGCATCTGTCGTGTCTCTCTGATCTCGTGTGGTAGAGGGTAGAAACGCCTGGCTTTTGCAGCTGTAGGGAAGGGACTTTACCTTCATGCTGCCTTTAGATCTCTGACAACTCACAGTCAAGAACTTGCTGCACAAAAGAGGGGGCAAAAAAAGGACATGAAGAGAAATAAAGGCATTTTCTTTAGATGCTTCTTTGCCATGCATCATCTGTAGGCAAGAGTAAGCTTCACTGAAGCAGTCCTTTCTGGGATATTGTCTGGAAATTGAAGTAAAGGAGCTTGTATCTTACTTTATGTTACAATTTTCAGGAATTGGTTAAATTTCAGGAATTGGTTAAGTCTAAGTTTCACTGCTAATTCTGATATTAAACAGGTACTATACATTGCATGGAGTTTTGTCTGGCAAGACAAGGTAGATCATTTGAATATAATTTTGTATTATTTGACTAAACAATGTCTAACTGTTTTAAAATACATTATTCTGCTGCCAAAATAACTAGTGCTGTATCAGAAAAAGGTAGAAGTACCATCCAGATGTAGTTAATATAGGTGAAAAACTTGGGGCTTACTACTAATTGTTGGCTAGGTTACTCTTCTCCTGGTTGTCCACAGTTTGTTTTATCTAACATGGAAAAGAATCTAGTAAATGGATACAAACAAGATATCTACTTAACAGTAAAAGAAATACCTTATTTTTACTGTTTAAGAGAATCACTTTTGACAAACACTGTGAGATTCTGCTCTGTCCTACTGAAATGTCATGGTGAGAGCTTCCCCCAGTGCGCTGCTTGCGTTGCAAGTAAATTAGCGGTTGTCAGAGCATTACTTTTAAGTGTTGCCCCTTCCATCTAGCATTTGAGCAGCATCTTCGCTATGCCCTCTCCTGCAGGCCACATGAGGGGGGGGTCGTAGGCACAAGGGTTCTTAGGGAGAAGCGTGGGGGAGCCGGGTTTAGAGTCAGGGCGAGTGTTTGGGGTAAGAAAGCGGAGGCAGCGCTGGCCCGGCTGCTGTCGCCAGGGGTCACCGCTTCACAGCGCTCAGAGCTGCCAAAGCCTCGGGGCTGGGGCTGCGACGCTGTGGGAAAGCCACTTCCCAAGTCCCCTGCAAGGTTCCAACAGAGGCAGCGCTGCATTAGGTTATGGGCAAGCGCAGGCTGCTGTGTGCCCCGGGGGCAGGGACGGAGGGTGTCGGGCTGCCGGGGGTCAGAGAGGATGTCTGTCCGTGTGTCTGTCTGTCTGGGCAGTTCCTGCACGTGGTGTCGAGTGCGCGTGCTGGCTCATGGGTTGTCCCTTTGCCGAGGTGGGTATCTGGGGTCTTGGGCGTGAGAGGTCAAGCCAGCATCTCAGTAGGCTTGGAAACAGCACTGCCAGTGTTTCCTCTGTTAACTTGTGAAGCCAAACAAACACTTCTTTTACTTACTTATGTTTTTTTAAAAAACTTATGGCCTATGAGATGGAAGCAGGTATGATGAACGTTGTCAGGTGTTAACCCTGTCAATGTCATTTTAGGTGCCTACAAAGGACATGATACCATCTCACTGACTTGATTGGTTCATCCTGTGAAGTTGCTTGCCACGAAACACCCCTGTGGCCGGGTGCTTTGGCAATTCCGTGCCTTCACCTGTAACCAAAGGTGTCTGGGTCCAGTGGCCCCAGACCTTTAGGGCCAGTGCTGTTGTCTCTGACTCAAGATGCTGGTGCAGATGCTAGCAGAGGGCTGCGTACATCACTTCAGCTTGCTGTCATGTTTTCAGCCGAGGAGAGCAGCCAGGTTAAAATATTATCTTCAAAGTCTTTATCTCCAGTAATTCCAATATCTCTGATAGCATACATGGCCCATATGACTGACAACAATAGGAAAGTACCATTTTTATGAGGCTCTTCTCAAGGTACAGCAATATGGCAGGCCTTTCTAAAATTACTTCAGTGTTTCTTGTTGTTGTGGTTTTTTTGGCTAAATTTACTAAAATCGGATTGACAGATGTCCATTTCCCTCTTCCCCCCTGCCCCCCCCCTCCCCCCCAAAAAAAAATAAAAAAAGAGAGGAAGAGATTAGAAGTTTAGAATGAACTGAACTACTGTAATGAAGTATTAATAATAAAATAAAAAAGAAGTAAAAAATGAAGTTGATACAATATATACAAAACTGCATCAAGCTCCCAGGATTATGTCACCAGCAGGCACTGGGGAAGTCCCAGACTGGACTCAGTGATGGATGGGAACTGGGTTCCAGCTCTGGAGTCAGGAACACATGGATCGGGAACAAAGGCAGATGAACAGGGTTCTCTTCAGGTGTCAGCCATTGAGGAAAGAGAGTTGACCCTTTGATCCATCAGCTATTATACTGAGCACGGGCAGACGGGATGGAATACTCCAGTTGGTCAGGTTTGGGTCACCTGTCTTGTCCACTCCTCCCCACAGCTGTGTTCTCCTCTATATTTTTTCCATTTCTGACCCTCCAACAGGGCAAATAATGAAATTGGCTGACCTGGGTTGTTATAGCAGTAAGTATAAGCAAGAGCCTCTCTGCGTACCATTCCTTGGCGTGGAGTACAAACACTGGTCTTACCACCCTGAGAAACAAGCAGTTTTCTCCACAATATGCCACTAATTTCAGAGAGTTAGAAGAGGCCCAGCCAAGATGTAAAATTACAGAACAGAAAGCTGGTTCTGGTTTATGTCAAGCTGGGACACTTTTTCAGTGTGCAGGATGTTTTTCATCATTTCATCACAGACCAAAGCTTTTCCAGAAGCAAACCAGAAACCACATCAGTTTCCCTCTCTTCTCCCAGAAAAGAGGAAGTGTCTGGCCAGTTGCAATGATAGCACATGGGAGAGGTAGTGCCCTGATGAAATAGATGCATCCTTCCAGGAAGCTGTCTCCGAAAGGAGAATTACTCTGTGAGTTAGAAAAGAGCTGCCCTATGTGAGTGCCCATCCCCAGAGAGGGATGGGGAGTTGTGGGGACTCAGCACCTTCCTGCTTATCACCAGGGTAGGAATATGTCTGAGAGAATTGTTGTTTTTTAAGACTAGCCCTCTGAAGCACAATGGGAATGTGCTGAAAAATGACCTATCTTTGTTAATGCTAGTCCCTGCATCCCCTCCCGCTGCCCGTGGAAGTGAGCAGAGTGAAAGCATGAGTATAAAGACATTTCAGAGGAGCTGTATGCATTTCAAAAGTATCAAAACTAATGGATGTTTGCCTCACGTGTTTCTTTCCGTCTTTTCTTTCCTTTCATTTAGCTCCAGTTTGGGTTTCCTTCTTCCCCTGAATCCTATTTGCTTGGCTTTGAGATGAGCTGAGGTCTCCCTAGGTACCTGCACAAACACTTCTGAAAGGGAGAAACTTGCTAAAGAAGGGTGAGAAAAAGGTATTTAGGAAATAAGTTTTCAAGTGAATTTTCTCTTCCAGATGTGTTAGACATACTGCTGCACGAGCGTTTTTAAATGTCTTTGTAGACATCCGAGCAAAGGTATAAGTTTCCAGGGACTGTCCCTTGGGCAGCCCAGCAGAAGCCTGGCCCAAAACGCCTTTTCCTGCTTTCTAAGGCAAACTTTTGCCCTTCATCTCCCAGGTGCGCTGGGGATTTTGTTGCAGGCAGAGGTCAAGGTTCCCTCTAGCGGTTGGACACTTTCTCTGCAACCTCTAATCTAACAGCATCACTTGTGCCTTTTGGAGTTTCAGAGCAATCTTTAGCCTTGTCAGCTCTAGGCGGTTGCAGATGTTCTCTGTTCAGTGCAGTATCCAGCTCAGGATTTCCCTGGTGGGCTCTGGCTGCAGCTGGCTCCTTCTGCTCTGCCTGCTGTGATGCTGCACCAAACTCTGGCAGGTACAGGGACATGCTGACTACCCTGAAAAAGCTAGATATCGATGTTGTGGTTAGATTTTTTTAATTTTAAAAATAACTTTACGGGTATAAAAAGTGATTCTGTGGGCTCATGGAAGGCAGAAAAGCCCTGATGGGCTATTTTACATAAAGAAGCAATCTGTGGTTTAGGAGGCTGTTTAAGTATAGGCTACAGTAACCTGGGAAAGTATCCAGTGGGCTTCCAGCCTGTCACAGCAAGGACAGTTTTCCAGCTTTGCAGTGTAGTGCCAGAGCCCTTGAAATCCAACCTTCTCTGGGCTCAAATCCTGTAGGTATAATAAAAGAGCCTTGCAGCTGCAGCAAGGACTGGGGCAGCATGGAGTGAGCTAGATTTCTGCTTCCTACCAGCCTGACTACAACTTGGGGAAAAAAAACTCATGGGAAGGCAACCTGGGAAGCTGATTTCCACGCGACACTCTCTTCCTAGTGGTGTGTGGGAGAAGCAGTTAGTTCAGGCACTTACATTTTTTTCTCTGGCTGCCTACAAACGAGACCCCTGTATTGACAGGAGAACCCAGAACCTCACAGAAATCACTAATAGCGTGCAGCAGAGTTGAATTTGAACCAAAGCAAGAACCTTTGGCTACCAGTAACTGAAGACAGTTGTTGTCAAAAGACCCAGAAAGAAGTGTGGGAACATAGCTGCCTTTTCAGGTGTCTGAAGGAGTTTAGCACTGAAATTAATCACTGTATTGCCAAACAAATAAAAAAGCCTACTTTAAGTTTGGACGTCCCATCTGGAGAATATTTACTAAACCTTCTGGTTCATGTGAACAACTTGGAATCAGGAGTTCAAGAAAATGAAGCAGTTCATACAAGAAAAAGATATACAGTAAACTACTCGTAATCTTCTCTGCTCAGAAATATTAGTCATGGGGAATTCCTTATTTCTCTAGCTTTATAAGCCTGATGCATCAGGAACTAAATTTATGCACAAATTTTTGTTTTCCCTTTCTGCATGCTGCAGCCACTGCCATTTCTCCATTGCCGTGTCTCCTAGATGCTTACTTACTTTCAGTTCCTCTTAAATCCTTTATGTCACACTGCTACTTTTTGTCACCAGCACAGGGAAGAAAGCAAAAGGGGATTATTTTCTCTCTGCACTGACTAGTGCGTTATTTACTTTTCAACTGGAAACTGAGGGTTGTTTTCACAATGTTCCTTCTCAAATCAGGATTTTAGAAATGACAGAGGATGACTCACAGAGAATTTTTCTTCAGCTGTTGTTTTAAAAGGAATCTTCAAAATATCCATCCGAGCTGAAACCATGACAGTGGATCAGTGAGGGGTACTGGTGCAGAGGCCGGGGGTGGGGGGTGTCCAGGCCCTCAGGGATAGGGAGTTTCTCCTGCTGGACTTGTTGCTCCTGCACAGATGGGTTGGAGGAGCAGACCTTGAATAATCACTGTTCCATTTGGGGAAGGGCGTTGCTGATCAGGGTCTATTAGCCACTCACCTTCCTCTCTTGGCTTTCTTCTTGTCAGTCATGGGCTGTTTTTTTAAACTGTAGCAGGGAAAGAACTTTACTGAGCACCAAGACAGTCTGATTCCCCAGACCCAGCTTTCCCAGTGCCTGCTTGGACCAAGGTTGATTAATGAAGTTCTACTGGTGCTGCATTGGCACCTCTTGGGAGGGGTTAGACTGCCTTTAAAGATGAGTGAGGTTGCACCAGAACTAGCAGTAAGTGTTGCTTTTAGAGAAAGTGCTGGGTTTTAATGAAACCAAGGCTCCCTATCTCCTGTGTCAGCATGGCTTATAAACATGTTTAACAGCAAGAGGGTAAATGCAAGCCCGAGGAAAAGCTCTGGCACTTAATGCTCTTATCTGTGCTGATAAGAGAAAGAGTATGTTTTTAACTTGTATGTATTCCCCAAAAATACTGCTGTTTGCCAAGCCTGCTGCTTATCCTTCGTTATGGCCCTCCCTCAGAGCAGTGCCTCAATCTACAGCATCAATGGAGCACCTGGTGGCTGGGCAGCAAAAGCTGCTGCAGAAAAGGCATAGGCTTTCACAGCTCAGCACTTTGCATGTTCACAGTTAACGAAATTGTCCTCATGCTGTGGTTCCAACTTCTGCCCTGGAGTAAATTCATTGTGATGATGCAGGGTCTCAGTGTGCTCACACCTGCAATATGCATTTGGCAGCTGGTGTGGCAGGTATGCAGGGCCCCCAGGCCTTATGAACAGATCCCTGACTTTGGTGGTCCTTTTTTGTAATAAACTTATTTTGACCATTGCATCTTGGCTTTAGATTAAGGATGTTTTTTCTTAAAAAAGGGAAGGCAAAGGAGTGTGAGTGAGTGCCAAAGAAACAGGTAAGAACCAGATACTCCTTGTAGAAAGTTTTGTTGTTGGTGGTTTGTGTGTGTGTTTGGTTGGTTGGTTTAGGGTGGGGTGTTTTTTTTTTGGTTGTTTCTGTCAGGTATTTTTACTGTAGCTGGTGACACACCAAGAAATGCCCTGGACAAGGATAACTGGCCCATGCTGGGGCTGGATGCTTAGCACCAGTCAGGATAACTCAGTGGCAGCAACCAGCTCTGCCCACCAGAACGTGCCTTTGTGACTGTAGGAAAAGCTGAGCTGCTTCATGGGTTATTTGCAGAAGATAATAAA
>VXBJ01001277.1:139238-188756 GCA_013400055.1 Nycticryphes semicollaris | reverse complement strand
AAAAGAAAAAAAAAAAAAAAAAAAAAGAAAAAAAAAGAAAAAAAAAAAAAGAAAAAAAGAAAAAAAAAGACACTTCAAGATCTGGAAAAGATGAGTCCAAATAGCTGATGGAAATAGTGGCGTTTTTTCTAAAGCATATCTCTTCCCTCTCCATACAGTGGCCACAGCTCTGCACACCCAAGATTTACTCACCCAGGACACCTTTTATGGGTGGTAGATTGGTTAGTTTGCTTGTCGTTGAGGTTTTTGGTTTTGTGTGTTGTTTTAGGGTTGGTTTATTTGTTTGGTTTGGGGGTTTTCTTTTTTCTTTTCCTTCTTTCTTTCTGTCTGTGTTTTATGGAAATTCTTGTGGTGCACGTGCTTCCTCACTGGGAACTGCCCTGTCTGGGTTGGGGATATCACAGGGCTTCTGGAAAAAGCTTGCCTTGCAGTCATGGAACCTTCCCTACCTTCTCCAGCCCTGGCAGCTTGTGCTGTGTCTTCACAGCCTCACCCTGGTTATGTCCAGCCTTTCTAAGAGGAGGGAGACCTCCTTGTTTCAGCAGCTGATAGCAGGGGAGTCCCGGTGGTTTTGCTGAGCTGCTGGATCCTGTGTGGCCGCTTGCGGGCCCGCTGTCCCAGCTTGTGGCATATTGCAGTGACATCAGTCAGAGGCTTTGAGTGATCCTGACAAGTACTGGGTTTTGGTGAGGACAGGACCACCTAAGGAAGGAAAGCCTCTGAAAGGTAAAAAGAAAACAGAGCTGTACAGCACAGTCCACTTTCTGAAAAGGGTAATTGCTGATACAGGAGTTTCTAAAGCTAGATTTTCATTGAGGTCTTGTACCCCCGTTTCTTTCCTCTGTCACAGCCATATAAGCTGTGACATATAGACAGCTGTGACATAAAGGCAGCTTCCAGTTGCACAGGATCCTGGGGCAGGCTGGGCATGGGTAGTAGTGCTGAGGTGGAGAATTCCCACGCCAGAGAGTCTGGAGTAGGAGAGGGAGGTATATGCACACCTTCTGGAGCCAAGGGAGGGCATTTCTTGAATCACAGATGGGCCTGGAAGACTTCTACAGCTCCCCTGCCCATCTGTCCACGGAGGAGAGGCTTGTAGGATGCCTCTCGTGCAGATCCAGGTACAAACCAACCCAGGAAAGAGGATAGGCCAGTCCCTGGCCTGGGATCAGGGCTTGCAAACCAGCACCATCAGCACCAAAGGTGCTGGAGCAGGGAAGGGCTGTTTTGTTGCTGTTGTGTGTATGGTGCCAGGACACTGACGGTGCCTGTTGTTTTTCTGACACTGGCAGAAACCTTTGTGCCATCGGGACATTCACCAACAGATTTTAAGTGCATGAAAAGAAGCTCATGTGACTTTTCTATTCTGTATGTGCTGACTGACATGCTGTGCCTTTGTGCAGCTGGAAATGGAAGAAACTTGGCCAAGCACAAGAGTGATGCACATTCTTCAGCACCTGTCTTATGCAAAGCTATCTGAAAGAAGAAGAGCAATTCCTGCTTTGGTTACTTCTATTAAAAAAAAAAAAAACCAACAAAAAAACCATTCTAAGGTGGGATCCACTTTTTTTCACTGTGAGAAGGCAGCAGGCATCCAGGGAGGTGAGTGCTGGGGTGGCCCTGCCTGGGACAGTGTAATGGGAGGAGGGTGCCTAGATGCAGGGGAGTGCATTGCCTCCACAGGAGCTCTTTGTCAGGGTCTCCATTTCCTATGTTGTGCTTTACCTCACAGAGAAATTTGTCAAGAACCTGCTGCTACTGAGCCCTCCCTGCTGGGACTGAAACAGCTCTGAGGTCCTTGATGTGAGAAGAATCTTAAAAAACAAAACAAAAACCCCAACCGCAACATGCATACCTGGAGCAGTGCTGTTTTATTTGAGCTCTCCTGCCCCTTCTTCCAGAGCTGGAACTGCTGCACACCACCATTCCTCCAGGAGGTGAGATACCCCCATGCTGCTCTGTGCCTTCTGAAAATACCACCTGCTCTTCCCAAAGGGACTGGGTCCAGCCAACTGGTAAAAGACAAAATCACAGTATGTCATGTAAGTCAGATACATCTTTTATCATTCCACAGTTTATTTCACCTTTGAAATTTTTCTAAGTTCTGTTTCTTTAAAGACAAAACAAAGTCAAACCCCACCCTGTCTAAGTACTGTGAAGATAGCTGTGTAACAGAAGTCAGAGAGGAAAGATCCTGGTGATAGCGAAGGGCCATGGCTGCCTGGGCGCTTCTGCCAGGCAGAACACTTGCTCTCCCCTCCCCGGGCCTGGGCACAGGGTGGCACTGCAGGTGACAGGGGGCTGCCCAGCAGTGGGGACTGGGAGACAGCCCCTAAGGATATGTTAAATGCCACTCAAGTCTGATACGGTTGGTGCTGCTGGCTGCGCTGCCCTGCCTTGCCCGTGGTGGCTGGTGAGCAGTTGTCTGTTGCTGCCTCTCTGCTGTGAAACCGGCTTAGATTATGCAGTTCCCTTCCTTCTGCCATCCAGGGCTCTTCTCAGAAGAAATCAGTGAATAACCTTCTTGACAGGCAGAAGTGTCAGAGTGTTAACTTAAGCAGATTGTGAAATAGCTGTGACAACATGGAGGAGCATGTGGGGTGTGCATGATGGTGTCCTGCCCTTCTGAAGTGTGACATCTCTGTGGTGGAGACATGATGCAGAGTCTCTGTGCTGCGGCACTGAGCAAAGCTGGTCCTTCGGTCCCTGGTCGGTGAAATGTGACTTTCGCTGGAAACATGATGTTTCTGCAGCCTGTTTTTATACAGCACTATAGGGCAAAGTTTAAACAAGTGACCACGGGCTGTGGCACCCACCAAGGGCAAGAGACCTACAGACTTGTTGTTGCAATTTTGAGGCTCGTAGAAATCAGCTGAAATATCCATGCCAAATTTTTATCGCATCAAAGCAGGGAGTGTGGCTTGAAAACCGCGGGCCAGAAAGGCAGAAGTATGAAGTGTTCATCTTGGTAGAAAAATGTCAGCAGACAGAAGCGAAACTAGGAGTTTTGAAGTTAGTGAAGCTGCTGGCAGACTGCTGCTTTGGTTTCTGATGGACAGGCTTGCAGACGCTGCAGCCTTTGAGCACCTTTGAGGATGAGTAATGCATGGTGTCAGACACTGGCCCCAGCTGCTACATGTGGTCCCCGCGTGGGACAGCTCATCCCGTTGGCATGACCTGGTGATGTTTCTGAGTCTTCATTCAGAAAATGGGAGATGTAGGAATGCTTCTGTCTCAAGCTAATGACAGTAAGCCACCTTGACTTTCACTTCCCCAGAACTGCCCTCTTTTTCTGTCTTCAATCGCTGCATCTTTTAAGTATGTTGCCGTTTTTTGGTGACAAGTTTCACACTTCCCCCCCCACACATACACACACCTGACATTCAGCTGAACTCTCATTTTTCAGTTAGCTGCCCTGGTTCAGTACTTGGCAGCAGGGTTCATTTGAAATGCGACAGCAACAGCAAACGGAAAGCCCCCAGCAAGAAAACTGGTGTGAGACATTACCAGACCTCTGTGAGCAACAACATGAAAGTTAGAGGTAGGTTTGGATGTGTTCCTACAACTGTGTGTGTCCTGCCTGTGCAGCCACCCGTGATGCGCTGCAGCAGCTGCACTCCTGCTTTCAAGTCACCTGGTTTTGTAACAAGTGCATTCAGTGCTTGTGAAGGGTACCAAACTGGCTGTGTCCAGCTCTGTCATCAGCTCATAGAATTAGAATCGATATAATGTTGGAGATTCCAGTGCAAGATGTTTGTGCCTACCCGTGTCCTGCAGCTGCTGAGGGGGCAGCATGGCCTGATGAATGGGGTGGTGGGAGATACCTGCCTCAGCCAGCCTGCAAGGTCTATGTTCCAGCCCTATTCAGTTGTAGCCTCATCACTTGGAAAGCATGAGGTTGGTGTTGTCCAGATTTGGCTGCAGAGAAGTCTGGGAAGTCTGAAAGACAGAGAGAAAGACAGAGAGCATCCTATGCTAAGAAGGTTAAGGTGCATGCATTCAAAAGTTTGGTGGATATGATGAGATAGGTTTTTGAAGAAAGGTCAAAGCTAACCAGGCAAGGCCTGCTCCACCTGAATATCATGGCCTGTCTGTCTGTAGGGTAGGGCCTGTCTGCCTTCTGGGCAAATGCTTGGATCCCCCCTGTCTCCCAGCGGTTGCTGAGCCCATGAGAAATGTCTGTTACTGTAGATTGCTGCTGTCTCCTTACTGATTAATTCATCCCTTAGCTCTTCTCTGTATGGTGTGGGAGGGCTTGGCCAGATAGGTTACGAGTTTAGAGAACACTCCTTCTACTAAATCAGCCCAAAAACTCCAGGTGGAAAGAGCAAAACAAAAGTGAGTAAACAGAACAGCATCATCCTGTTTTCTAGCTGGGGAGCCTTGAGGGAGTTTCTTGGTCCTTGCGCCACATGTTTCAACCCCAGCCTGTCCCAATCCCAGAGTGCCTTGTACTTGGACAGACTCTGTTCAAATGGTGAAGAACAGAGGTTTTGGTCCTATGTCAAAAGAATAATTTATCACATCTCTTTTCTGAGAGTGAAACGTGCTCTCCTGCCTCTTTGTCCTCATTAACCTGCTGCTCCTGAACAGTCTTTAGGAATAGTGGTGATCCTGCTCAGAGCTGCTGGGGACACTGGCTCTGGCAGCGCAGGACCATCCCTACGTTCCCTGCCCAGCACCATCCTGCACTGACACATCCTCCACAGCCCCTCTGACCTTCCCCAAACCTCATTAAGCACCTGAGCTGTACAGAGGCTTTGGTGTGAGCATTGTGTGGTGAGTTTTGCTGTTTTTGGCCAGGTGTTCACTGTACATAGCTCTGGGAGAATGGCTGCTGGAGGAAGGGGCGTTGTTTGGAACCAGATGTCTTAGCAGATTCTCTTCGGAAATGCTTTGTTTGTAGGCAGCTGTTTATTTCCTTCACCCATTTTATTAGTGGTTACCAGAGAAGTATTATTTTCATGCACATCTAAAACAGCAATTTGGTTTGTGCAGACCTTTCTTATCGTGTTGGTGAGACTGGAGGTGTAGATAAAGCACACCGGCAATTGAGTAACCTTTGAAATCAGCACAAAATCACATAATGGGGAGGAAATCTTAAAGGACTGTTTAGCCTTTTTGGGGAATCATCTGTCAAGTTAAAAGTCACAAAGGTGCATACGTTACTGCAGTGATGCAGGAGACCCATCAGCACATAGGGCTGGGGAAAGCACAGTGTGAGCCCTGCTGCACCAGGCTGAGCAGCGTGAAGTCACTGCCAGGGCCGTGCCATGCTTTGGGCCGAGCCGGGAGGAGATACCCATCTCTGCATGCACAGTGCTATTTGTTGCTGCTTTGATCTTTTCAAAGAAAAGGCAGGGGTAGAAAAGAGGGGAAATCAACCTGTTTCAAAGGTGTTTTTTGCAACCAGACCTTGTCCTAATTCCCCTTCCTCATTGTGCAGTGAGGGAAGGCGAGCTGCTGCTTTCAGATCTTGGTGATGACAAAGCACATATTCCCATTTCTACCCGAGTTTCTGGAAAGTGACAGGAAGCTGTCCAGGCTTTGCTGTTGTCCTGTGCAGGTCGTGAGGGCTCTGCTGGGCAGCAGCACAGCCACTGCCCAAGTGGACGGAGGGCTCTGCTCAATGATTGTTTGCAGAAGGGTCTCTCCTTGAGGCTTTTTCTCTTACTGGCATGTGCCTTGAGTTGGAGGCCAGGCTCAACATGGGGGCAGTAAGGTTGCTTAGGTGGTAGCAGGGTTTGGCCCAGCACATGCAGGCAGGTGGAAGCCCAGCCGGGGGTTGGGAGGTGTTGAGGGGAGGTGTGTGCCTGGTATGTTCCATCCAGGGGCATGTGGCCTGGAGCTAGTTAGCAGTTTTACCTACTTAGCTGTTTATGGGTAAGTGTGTCACAGCAGGTAGCATGCACTGCTCTGCCTTTGGAAAGCCCAGTCTCCATTGCAGCTCATACCTGGTGCCCCTTGCCTGGACAGCGGGGAGATGTGCTGTCCCTCCTATGGAGCCCATCTCCCACCTTTTCTGTTTAACTCAGTAAGAGACTGAGCTCTGTGCCAGTAACACAACTTTATTAATGGTGGTTTCTTTGGAACAGTTTGCTGCTGTTTTCTTTAGACAATCCTTTACATATAAGGTTGAATAGATCCCCGTACAGAGTCCTTAATCCCTCCTCCCTCCCCCCCCCCAACTCTTTGGACAGTAGTTTTAATGGCACTTGACTCAAACACTTTTGATGTAAAGTTTTTCCCCAGTACACGGACTTGCAATTTCTTTTGACCTTGTATTACAATTGATGATCATTTTATAGCTGTTATGTAGCATGAATGGTGCTGTAAAGTTGTCTAAAGCTGATTAAATCTGCCTTTCTTACTATGGTTGTACATTATTACCACCTAAAATATGTGACTTATAAAAATATTCTTATTTCTTTCTCTGCAGTTGTTTCACTTTGACTTTTTTTTTCTTTCTTTTTTTCATATTTGGAATAATCTGTTTCTTTGTCACAGCTATAGCTGCATAAAAACTGACCCAAGGCGGGGGTAAGAGACAAAAAAACCCCAAAACCCTTTACCACTGACTGTACTTGCTTTGGGTTTTCTGGGAAATGAAAGGATGTTTTTTGCAGGGAAAAGCTATCATTTTCCTCAAATTTGCATAAGGCAGATAATTATCAGTGGCAACCTAGGTCATTACATCAGGATCTGGATGGCTGTGGTTATCTAATTTTCACGTGTCTGAATCTTTCCCATTAGCAGAAAGTCCTTCCATCCCACTAACACGAAAAGAAACTGTGAAAGCCTGTGGTCGTGTCCCAGTTTAAGTTCAACACAGCAAGCAGAAAATGTGTGCTGCGTGTGTTTTGCACTAATACATTACGCGTGGGAGCTGAACTTCAACTTCTTCAATGAACTCAGATTTGGATTTTGCTAGCTTGGGAGATGCTTCCTTAAATTCCTTGTTGACAAAGTAGTAGCAAATAGCATCCAGGCAGCAGTTTGTGTTGGCAAGGACTGAGGCGAGGTGAACAAAATTATTAACCCTCTGTATTGCAGAGCAGTTGGAGCTGATGGAGTCCATTATAAAGCGCAGGAGATGCCCAAGGTGAAGAGGTAAAAAGCATATGATGAACACAGCCATGTTTGCAAACACGATGTAGACGGCCTTCCTCATTATCTTTGCTTCGTGACACTTCTCATTCTTCTTTCTCATGAGTTCTGCAATGACTTGTATGGAGCAATAGCTTAAGATGAGCAATGGTATGAAAAACCCTATGATAATAGCGCACAGGGTGATAACTGAGGGCTTAACAGAAGATTTTTCAAAGCAAAGTTCATCTTGTTCTCGGTCCTCTAACTTTTTAATGAGGGACATCACACAGATGATGACTATCCAAAGAAATCCAGAAGCAAAAGCTGCCTTCAGTGGCGAACGCAGCACCTTGGCTTTCAAAGGGTGCTTGATTGCAAGGTACCTATCAGCTGCTACAACAGTGATGATACCAATGCTCATTAAGCGGTTTATGAAATAGCCACCTTCCAGAACCAGGCACCAACTATCTACCTTCAGCTGATGGAAGTGGGAGAAAGTTTTAAAAGGCAAAGTAACGAGCAGCAAGCAGTCAGCCACAGCCAAGTTGACCATGTATACTCTGGTTTCTGTCCATTTGCCGAGTTTGCAGCAGAACACCCAGAGTGCCAACATGTTCAGTATAATGCCCAAAAGCAAAACTGGGATGTAAACACACAGCTGGACAAGTGGAAAGCTTCCAGAGGCTGTGATATTGCAGCTGCTGAGGTTCATTTTGGGGGTATTAAGAGGCACAGTTCCTGCAAAAGCAGATTAAACCTTTTAGAATCTGGAGACTTGACTGAATTGATGATTAATTCAGATAGTTTAGTGGTTCTCCAACAGTGACAACCAGACCATAGAGATGATTCTGCAGAGCAGAGCTGGCTGTAGGGTACCTAGTGGGTTCAGGAGGGCACGGGATGTGAACCTGATCAGTTGCAAAGGAGAGAAAAGTGCAGGTTCTTGCTGGGTCCCATGTGGGGAAAGCTGCTCACGGAGGGCAGCAGGGGAAAATGCTGGGACCTCTGTTGTAGGCCAGCCTCAGATCAGGCAGCAGCAGGTATCCTACAGCTAGCAGTTATGTGAGCTGTTACAACCATCTGATAATGGAAAGGGGATGCCTAAACCTAGCTCTTATCCCTTTCTGTATAGTGGTGCTCGGGAGAAGCCAGCCAGCATCCTCACAGCTCAAAATGCTCTGGAAAATGTGCAGCAAAAGGACAGCTGTCATCTCCTTCAGTCCTAAGCTGTCTCTGACACTCTTCTCTTTAGTGATAAGAGCAATTATTAGTACATCTCTCATTAGTTTTCATTGCCATTGAATCCTGTACTCAGTGGGCAGCATTTAATGCTCTGCAGCAAGAGTCATAGTACTGGGGTCTGTGTGCTGCCTTGCAAGGATCATGAAAGTTGGTCATAACCTCAGAAGCGTTAGAGCAACCTACCACAGTTCCAAGACAAAAATACCACACAGATGCCATGGCAAGAAATGTGATCAACCGCCATGTGAAATAGAGAGATGTGGCTGGTTTTATCACCCTGGGTCTAAGGGCAATATTGCCATTTGCCCTCCTGCTTCGGAGGAGTTAGTGCAGGATTGCATTCCAGGTGCAGCTCTTCATGAACAGAAAAGACCTGGGAGGTTTGTGATGTCTTTTGATTTTCCCTGCAAGGGGAACAAGGCTCCATGAGTTCAGGTTTCCAAGGCTCAAAAGCATCTTTAGCAAACAAACCAGAGGGCAGTGCTGCAGCATCTATGTGCTAGCAGCTCTTGACTAGCTTTGAAAATCATGCTGCAGAGGAATAATGCCAGGACACCTCTTCAGAGGTGAGGGAATGTGCTACAGCCAATGCCTACAGCACTTGTGTGCTTTGAACGTGAGGAATGAGTTATGAAGCCAGAATATACGAGAGTAGATTATAGCAGAAAACAGGAATATCTAGCAAAGGTTGAGACAGCTCTTAAGCATCCAAAACATATCTAATGTGGCAAGTATCCAAATGAGCCTATGAAAATACACAGGCTCTACCCCTCTCAGTTTCTCTACCACCATTTTGGTGTCCCGCTATGGCTGGAGAAAGGCAGTACCTTGCAGAGCTCAAATAACCAGGTCAGCAAATATCCAGGAGGATTTACCTGCTTGCTCGCTCGCTGTCCTTGGAGAGAGTGAATTTTCCTCCAGACCGGCTGCAGTTCAGTGTGTAGTTGCCCTCCTAGCGCTGTTCCTTTCACGTGCCCAGCAAGGTGTCCTGTGATGACCATTTGCTGGTGGCCCAGCAACACTGGTGGAGAAAACACCCCCACCCTCCTCAATGTGTTTCCCCAGGGTTGAGCTTCCTCTGCCACCGCTGGCATGGCTTGTAACACCCCCTGTTGACTGAGGAGGCTGTAGTAGCCCTACAGCGAGGTGAAACACTCATCTGCCACGAGGTTCTGCAGCAGTCCCTCCTGCGATGGAATGGCTGTGGGTTATTCCTTTGACTTACTTTCCAGTGCTTGATGTCTCACAGGGTGATGCCCATAGACCTTCCTTCCCCAACAGGCTGTGCACATTGCTTGGAGGGCACCCTGGAGGGTCCTGAGGTCTTCTGTCTGTCTTGTAGACTGCCACTCCTGCTGGGGCTGGGACAGGGACTGCTGCCTGCTGTCACACTGCTGAGCCCCAGGACAGAGCTGTCCCAGCCAGCCCCCAGACCCTTTCACAGAGCAGTTGGGGAGGTGAGAGCTGTGGTTCGCAGACAGTTTTGTGATTATTATAACTGGGTTTCACTCTGAATCACAATAATTCTCTCATCGTCCATAAGTCTCATCAGCCAGCAATTCTGAGAGAACATGACACCATGACCTTGTGACCTGCTGACTTTGTGACTGCTCTGCAGTTGCAGGTGTCTGCTGGCCACGGTTTCCTCCTTGGTTTTCCATGGTATTAACCGTTAGCAGTCATAATCAAATCTGGAGGGAACTCAGCTCATACCATCTCTCAGTGTGATGCATCCCATCTGCCACTTGGTGTTCCCATTGCTAGATGAGGGCAGCTATGTCTCCCATCAGCCTGGTGAGACTTCAAGGGTGGGACAAACTGCGTCACCAGGCACAAAGCAACTAGCTGTAATCAGCAGGTTCAACAGGATATTTCAGAGCAACTCAACACCTGCTATGATGAGGTGGTACCTGTGGAAGACTTACATGTCTCCTGGTGTGGCTCTCAGGTCCCTGTCTGATTTCGGGACACCACTGGGTTAGGATGCTCTTCATGCTTCTCTTATCTCCACCTCAGCTCTCCATCAGCAGCCCTCTGGGCTCTTGCAGCTGCTTGTGGCTCCCTTTTTCCATCCTGTCACAGGTTTTATCATATCTGCCATGGACCAGTAATGCTCACTGGGTATTTTCCCCTGTCTCTGCAGTTCTCAGCCTGGCTCATCCCTGTGAGTGCTGTCACCGTGTGGCGTAGTGTGGGTGACACTTGTGCTGTTTTCTTGCTTCCTGGCAGAGTAGTTGGGGGGCCTACGGCACTGCTGAGTACCAGCGCCTGTAAAAAAGTCCATTACTGCTCACAATGTGCTCCAAAGGACCTTTTGCTGACACCAGTGTCTACCACACCTTGACTGGAAAAGTGATTTTCTTAGCGGAAGAAGCCAGTGAGGCAAAATGCTCCTGTAAGGTAAAGCACCACCTAACTTTTGCCTTTCTGTTTGTTCCCTCCCATTTAATGTTACTCAGATGTTGTGAAGCTGGCCATTTTTCAGATTTGAGTATAGTAGAGCTGCTACTGGCCAGACCCTTGCCTTTCTTGCCATGCCCTAGAGAAGGGACTGTGTTTGGTGGTCTCTGCCCCCTGATCCTATTTTGGCTGACATATTTAAAAGCCTTATGGCTGAAGTGGGGTTTCATGTGTCAATTCCTTTAAAATTCTGGACTTCTCAGGTTCCTCATCCTTAGTGAAAGTTGTGACAAAGTAATCAATTTTCAGGACATACATGGATAATTTTGTTGTTTTTATCATCAGAAGTGCTAGATGTTCTCACTTCTTTGCTTGTGTGTTGTAGGTAGCTTTTTATATTTAAGGGAAAAATCTAAGACCCATTTGATCTTGACACTTCTTGATCTCTACGACTTACTTCTGTTCTGCACAATCATTTTTTCTTCCCTTGTAAGCTCTGCCTGATGTCCTGCTTGAGTGGGACAAACTGTGTCACCTGGCATGTGTCATTCTCATTTCTTACTCTTAACATGGAAAGCCTGTGAAATGGCAGTGTTAGGCTAACTACAGCAACCTCAACACACGTGGTTGTTGCGACTGTTTCCCCTTCCTTAGCACGACACAGGAACTGAGCCATGTCAGAAAACACACTCGCAGGGCTCTCTGTGCTGTAACCTCCGTGGTGCTCCCACAGCATCCACACCAAAGTGATCAGCCACGTGTCTCTGTGCAAACAGACCAGGAATGGCATGGCAAAGCCTGTGCTTCCCAGCTCCCTGCTGCTGCTTTGGTGCTTGCAAAATCCCCTGAAGCCTGCTGGTCCGTGCTCACCGTTCAAACAACTGCACTGTACTGAGAAACCAAAATCCCAGAGAAGCCTCTAAATCTGAAAGCAGCACCTGACTTGCTAAAATGCAGAACTCACTGATATGTGTCCTTCAGCACCCAGGAGAGGAGTGCTGCTGGAGCCCAAACTTCTGCTGAGAACTCAGATTCTAACTTCCCTGTTTAGAAGGGCAAAAAATGCTAAATCTGATGGCTGCTCACTTAGAAATAAGATTCTGAATTACTTGCTAGGATTTTCCTTGTATTATGTCAAGCCTAAATTTTGACGCAACATCAATTTGCTCATTTAAAGTTTAAGCTATTGTTAGCATCTTTTTCTTTTAAGGGACAGAGAGATTATACTTTGCTGAAATGTTAGCAGAATGCAATGGTCCAGCCCTGCTTGTTGGAGCTGCTGCTGGACTGTGGCTGCTGTTCTCCACTATTATTAGCCAGACTCTTGTGCTAGGAAATGGGAAAGATTTGGGGATAACCGGTTCAGTGTCCTCACGGATTGCTATTCCAGTGCTGTATAATGGCTGGTAGTTTGTTGTAGCCCAAGAGCTCATAACACTTCTGCTACATTTACTGTGAGCACTCGGGGAGTTTAGGTTTTGTTCAGACTGAAAAAAGGTGTCAGAAACCCATCACAAACATCATGATAACTTGCATATAAACCAGCGACTAATTTTTGTCTGAGGTAGTGCATATGTCTTCAGGCAATCAGAAAGTTCATCTTTGTATGCTGTTGTAAGGCACACCTCATGTCATGGTAGCTAAGTCCCCTCTCACAGGTTCCAGTACAGGTTTAGCATTCATAATAGAGGACTCTGATGTATAATGGTAATATTTATTTATTTATAAATATGTTACTAAGAGATACTTTATTTCTACTTGTAAAAGAATGTTTCCTTTTTTGTTTTTGTTCCATTCAGAGCAAACAACAAAAAATAACTAATGGTGATAGTCATTGTGAAACCAATCAATTTCCACTTTATGATAAGAAAAAAAAACCACTTCATTTTTTAAATTTAGAAGATGAATGGTAGGAGACCTAAGTTTGCTTCCTACAAGAAAAAAAAACAAAACACATTCACTTCATCCAGCTCTATATGCATTAAGCTTGGCTATGTTTAGGAAAGCCAACTCTAAATTCTTTATCTCAGCTGTTATACTGGTTTTGGCACCGACAGGGAGTAAGCAAATGGCTGTGCGGTGCTTAGCTGCTGGCTAGGGTGAAACCATGTCCGCTGTTTAGTTCAGTAGAGTGCCTTGTTCCGTGATCCTTCCTTGATTTAAAAACCAAAGGCTTGGCTAAGAAAAAAGAGATCTGAAATTCTTTGGTTACAAAACAGTAACAAATGTCATCTCAACAGCAGTTAGTATTTGCTATACTATGAGGCCTGTAAATGAGGCCACATGCACAAAAGCATTACTGTTTTGTATTTCAGAGTAGACAACCTAATTGGAGCTAATTTTAAACTGGACAAGCTGCCCCATGTTAACAGGGAGAAAACATGAATATGACTGGGTTTGCCAAAAAAGTAAGTTTTTCCCATTCTGGATTAACAGTAGGGTAATGGGTTAATATGAATCAGTGTTCATCTTTTTTCAAAATACTAAAAATTTTCATAATAATTAGCTGCTTGGAAAAGTCCTTTTTTATCACCAATGAGATGCAAAATCCCAGAAGTGGGTCCCAAAGCCAAAAGCATTTTTTGAAGGCCCTCTTCGCTGTTTCTGAAAACAGAAGTCTTTTCCCTTGCTGAGTGCCACTTGCCAGGACACGTAAGTGATGCCTGTCATGAAGACTGATGGCACTCCACAAAGGAGAATGGGCTATTGGGGACCCTAAGCCTCTTGCTCTCCAAGGATAGTTAACTGCAGAGTATTTGTTGACAGCTACAAGTGTGATAACACTCATGCATCTCCTTAAGCAGTAGATGGTTTTTAAGATCAGGCACTATTTGTCTCTTGTATCTTTTCCTGTCTTTGAAATTAGACTTTAAAAGGTAGAATGAGGGCCAAACAGTGTGCAGTGATTAAGTTGATCACATACACACATGGCCCTTTTGCTCTGCTTGCAGTGAAATACCAGTGATGCCAGAGCATTAAATAATATACCAAAGAAGAAAATTGGGACATAAATGATCAACTGAATGACCTGTGTAGTTTCATCCTTTTTTACGCCGTAGTTGCTCACTGTAGCTTCCATCAGGCTGGAATCTCTGCCAAAGTATTGACAGATCTAACATTTGGATGGGGAGGACTTTCTGTGATGGGAATAGTTGTTTCCTGTGTTGTTTGGCCAGTGTTGTTCACTGGTGTTTTCTGCACATCAACATTCCTGTAGCATGGGACTGTGATGGTTCTGGCAGATGCGATCACCTCTCACCAGACAGGACACCCATTGAAGAGATTTGATCCTATTAAAGCACAACAACAAACCTTTCACCAGGGATTATGGTAGTCACTTGGATAAGATCAGATCTTCACAGCTTTATACTTGATATGCACAATAGCTCAGTTTTCCCATGCAATAATAGCTTTATTTATACTCACAATGATTTTAGTCTTATGAATGCCAGGGCATTGCAACAAGTTAATACAAGTGTTATATGACAGGAATGGGGCAATAGTCTCAGTCTGACTCCTGCAGTTTACTCCAAGGGCAGCAATAGCTGCATCCTGGTGATAGCTGTAAGCTTTGAAATTATATAGGCTGGTAGGAGTAAGGGCAAATTCTTTGATGTGAACAGCACAGAGGTATTAGGTTTGGCATTGTAGTATATGGGCTTGTTCTTGTTTTTAAGTGACTATGTATTTTACAGTGCTAGGAGCGGATTGTGTATTGCTGTAAGGGTGCTCAGTTTCCTATGTTTAATTGCATGATCTGTATGAATAAACACATGGCAGAAACAATGGTCTCCATACCACGTGGCTCTCCATCTTGACCAGGAGACGCCTGAAGCTGCAATGCAATGATCCATGAAAATAGTCAGAGCTGGAGTCAAGTCACTGTCAACAAAAGGACAAAATTCAAGTTTATATCAGATGCCTTGGAAGGGGTTGCCCCTTTTGCAGATATGCCTATGCCTACAATGATTGCAGATACTGTAGGTGGTCCCATTCCCTCTGCCTCGAAACTTCAACAGCTCTGTGGCTCTTAATACCTATAATGCACCACACCTTGTTTATGCCATTACTTGCTCTGTGGGTGGCTGTGACTCTTGGCTTTGGTTCATCTTGAACATCATTGATATACAGGTGGGGAACACAGAAGGAAATTCTGGAAATTCCTTGGCTGCAAAGTAATAGCAAAATGCATCCAAGCAGCAGTTAGAATTTGCTAAGCATGCACAGATCTGAATAGAGGCCCTAACTTTCAAGAGCAGAGAACAAGCTTCAGCAAAATTCACTACAAACCGCAAGAACAGTGTGATGTAGAAAGGTGAAAAACACACGATGAACACACACAAATTCACAGAAATGATGTGGATCGCCTTCTGCATTAACTTCGTCTCATGAGGGCTCGTGGCCATCTTCTTTCTGAGACATGTGATGACTTGTACTGAACAGAAAATCACAATCCCCAAGGGAATAAAATACCCAACAATAATGGAGAATACCGATAAATAATTAGGTTGAAGAGAACCTTTCTGAAGGCAGAACTGTTCTTTTTGATAAAATTTTCGCCTCAAGTAGGCATAAATTATCAGCGTTATCCAAAGAAACCCACAGGTAGAAGCTGATTTTCGTGGGGATCGAAGCATCTTTGCTTTTAGAGGGAACTTGATTGCAATGTATCGATCAATTGCAATCAGGGTGATGATAAGGATGCTCATAGGCATGTTTGTAAAATAGATGTTCTCTATGGTGGTACACAGGTTGTCTGTAGGGTAGTCATACTTGGTAAAATATATCACAAAAGGCAGGGTGAGGAGCAGGAAACTGTCTGCAACCATGAGGTTGATCATATACACCCTGGTCTCGTTCCATCTCTTGATCTTGCAGCAGAAGACCCAGAGGGCAATCATGGTCAGTGGGATCCCCAAAAACAACGTTGGGATGTAGACGATAACTTGAAATAGCACGATGCCTTTCTGCAGCGTGTCATCTTCAGTGCAGTTCTCCATGTTGGGCCGTCTCTGCAAGAAAAGGGTGTAAGTATGAGACTGAGCCTGGGGAGAGGTCCTCTGGGCTGGATCGTGCTGCAGAGCCCCTGCTGTCATGGCTTTGGGGCTCCTCGAGCCCCTGTACCACGTATGTTGGCAGCGCCTGGAGGGGCTCGGTGGCTCATTGGCATCAGCCATCAAAGTAACGCTCTTGCTCACCACCAGCTAAGAGAAAAATGCAGAAACAATCCTCTCTTGCAGCTCTAACAGGATTAAGGCTGTCTTGCCCTCCATCCAGTCCTGTTTTGCACAGTTCAAGTAATAGCAAAGGGTCTGCAGGTCCTTTATCTTTGCTGCTGCCCCGGTTATCAGAGAGAGCCACTGGCTTCAGGGCAGGCCGAAGCAGGGCTGGGCAATATTCTCCCTTTTCCCTCCAAGGCCATTGCTTTGCTGCTGAAACTGCCCCATGCGTTTACTTTGGGTCTTGCCAGGCCTGCAAACTTCCACAGGACTTGAGCCCTTCTGGATAGTTCAGGCAGCTTTACTCCTGGGGCTGGTGGGTGGGTGCCAGCTGGGGGCAGGCTGTCCCCAGGCATGAACCTGCTCCTCTTGCTGCAGGATGCTGCAGGGGAGGAATAGCTCAGCATCTGTACCACCAGCCCCAGCATGTAATGGGTCTTCAAAGAGAGAAGGGAAGGTGAGCATACGTGCCTGGTCTCCGTCTTCAAAGAGGGGATGCCAAAATGTTGCTGGAGCAGAAAACACGAACCCAAGAACTTAGACCATTGCCTGGTATTCCTTTAAATATGTCAGGGCATTCACTACCAGCAAGGAGGCTGCAGAGGATGAATCAGACTTAGTCTGCAGCTCATAGAGGAACTGTTTACAGTGAGGCAGGAAAGGAAAATGCCCAGATCCCTACAATCTCTTGTAAATACATTGCTTTTTAAGTCAGCAACTTCTAAGCATCAATGTCCAAACTGCAGTGAAAGTGTCCAGCTGCATGACTGAAGTGGACTGTTTTTAGTGTCTGAGAGTGGGAGACAGGTCTGGCAACCGAGGAGGAAAATGCAGCACCTTGCCCTAGCACCAGAACTGGTGTGGCATTACTGACTGTAGGGATACAGTCATTTTTAGGGTGGAATTTATGGAGGAACTAACATACAGACAGTGTCCTGACTCCCTTGGGCGTTTAGCTGCACAGATCCTTGGCTGCACTGTGGTACCACCTACCCTGTAACCATTCCCTGCCATCCTACTGTGGCAATGCTGTAGTGAAAAAGCCGCTTTCCACATGCTTGGCACTGTCCCGAGGAGCAGCTGAGCCCTCCAGGATGGGCTGAGCAGCCCAGCCCCACCGAAACCCCCACATAAGCACTGAGCTAGTGGCGGTTCCCAAGGTCCTGAGCCACAGCACGCCTGGAGCCGAGTGTCTCCATGCTCATAGAAAAGGTGTGATAAGAAGCACTGGTGTGAAACCACAGTAATAAATGAAGACACCCCCCAATCCTGCAAATGAAACATGGATCTGAAAAACAGGGAGGCATAACAACTGTGAAAGCAGGAAGAGACTAAGGCGTTTATGTAGCACTGAGGATTGAAAGCAGGCACCCCCAGCTAGTGCTTCAGTTTAGAGGTGAGAAAGCACACCCCAAAGTCAGGAGCAGAGCACACTGCCTTGCACCACCAGCGTAGGAAGGGAAGGATTAAAAGACATTACCTACTTCTTGTGGGGGCTGTCAGGTGGTCCTCAGGAAGGTTGCAGTGTAGATGCAGGTGTCCCTGCAGTGGAGTTCTGTTGGGGCCGTGGGTGCCAGTGCAGGCTACTACTCCATGCAGGGCACAGCTGTCCGGGAGCCTGCTGTCAACAGCTCAGGAGAGCTGTAGCAACAGCAATGAACTCTTGTTCTCCAGACGTGGTTCATTTATCACTACCCTTTGGGACACTGGAGTCTCTGGTGCCCTCTGTTGTTCTTCTCGCATCAGTTTAATGCTTCACCATAATTTTTTCTACCCAGTCTGCTGTCCTCCCACTCACCTCACACAAACTAGCAATTAAAATTTTATTTCAGTCGTGGGAAAGCAAATAATTTCTGAAATAAAGCCCATAATGGTTGCAAATTGTTCTTCTGGCAGCTAAAGGTCCCTTAGGGAGCAGAGCAGCCTGGCAAGCCTCCGAAGTGGCTGCAGAACATGCCCAGGCAGGCAGCGGCGTGGGGACCAACGGCCTTTCCGAGGGGGCACATCAGTGCTCGCACACCCCATGACACTGCAGGGATGTCACCCCCATGGGGAGGGGGCCCAGCGTGCTTCTCTTTGGTGTCTTTACAAGAAACGTGACAGACGTTACGGGCCTGCTCATCCTCTGTGAAGCAGCCAGGTGTCTAACACTGCTCATCAGCACCTCTGCAAAGCCTGAGCTGGTAAAGACAGCAACTGCCACCAGGGCACAGGTGAGAGATACCAGTGTGGCACTGAGCACATCGTAGGTGTCAGGACCTTTAGAAACATGTTTAAGAATATGCACCAGTGGTATTTTTCAGTCATTTTGATGGCTTTTGCTGTCTGTTGGCTCTAGCAGCTGCAGTCCCATCTGTGGGAGCCAGCTGATGGGAGCCAGATGCTGAGTACCTCAGGATTTGTCCCATTAGTTCATGTCTCCTGGGATCACAGTCCCAAAGGTGACAACAGCAGACTGAGCAGCAGCTGTGAGCTCCCTGAAGGCAGATGTAAGTAACAGGGGAAACTGCATAAGTGGTTGGGGAAGACTCTTCTGCACTCTCTCCTGGAGCACTCCAAGCATTGGCTGGGCAGAACTTGGAGGCTATATGTTTTTCAGCATTTAGAAAGAAAAAAAAAAAACAAAACAAAACCAAAAAACCAGTCCTAGGGAGCATTTGAATAACATGAAGGGGGTCAATGGGTCAACGCACTTCCCATCTTCCCTGACTTTTCTAAGCAGCTAACTCATGGACAAATGGATTTCCCCCATGGAAATGTTAGGGGTATCAGTGTGAGCAGGCTGCAGAAACCTGGACCCAGCTGTGTCCAGTTGCGGGGTGATACGCTGACCACAAGCTGTGGCCAGGAGGATGAACCTGAGGGCCAGCTTGGTGTCACACCCAGGGAATAGCAATGCATGGGTGGCAAAGGTCTACCCACCTCCACCAAAGGAATATGATAAAAATAAATTGCCTTATTTTAATAACACAAAAAACCTAAAATACACAATGAGGTAGAACACGACATACTCTTTTGTGCTTGTTGGCAATAAGGATCAAGTGACTGTAGCTGCAAAATGAACTACAACAAAAACAAAACTATGCATCGCCTGTCTTCCTGCAGGAGTAACAAATAGGTGCTGGAGGGTGGAATGGAGACGTGTTAGTGGCCAGAGATTACATACACACTGCTACACATCTCTGTGAAATAACTTGTTTAATAGAAACATGGAGTATAAATTGCAATTAACTTAGTAATGCAAAGGTATCCCTAGGGAGAAAGAGCAACAGTTATCCCAATTACACTGAAGCTGTATCTTCTCTTGATGATAAAGAGTTGGTGTTGTGGTTTTTGGGTTTGGTGCGTTTCACACACACACACACACACACACACACACACACACTGCTCCCTCCCTTCCTTTAACAGGTGTGTGTTTGCAAGGGGGGGATTTGATTTGTTTTTTCAGTGCTAGATTTGGGCACTGGAAGGACTTCATGGAACTCCTTGGTCACAAAGTAGTAGCAGATGCTATCCAGGCAGCAGTTGGATGTGGCAATACACATCGTTATAGAGGAGAAGTTCTTCATAACCTGGAGCAGAAAACAGGTAGCTCCAACTTTCTGTGTTATGAACCTGGCAAGTACCCCAAGGCCAGCTGGCAGAAAACATATTAGAAATACAATCAGGTTTGCATAAATAACGTGAACAGCTTTCTGGATTGATTTCTTCTCTGGTGAATTCGTGTTCAGATGTCTCTTAAGGTTCCTGATGACTTCTGTGGAGCAAAAAGTCAAGATTGCTAATGGAAGAGTAAAAGCAAAGAAAATGGAAAGCAGGCTCAGAGTAATGGGCATGGTGGTATCCTTCTCAAAGCATTGAGCAGCGTGTCTCTGCCAAATGTTTAAGGTGGTACCGGTTATCACAAAGACCCACAGAAGCCCACAGAAAAGAGCAGCCTTTGACGGAGACCTGAAGATCCTGGCTTTCAAGGGATGCTTTATGGCAAGGTATCGATCGATGGAGATAAATGAAATTATGTAGATGCTCATTATCATGTTGATAATATACATTGCCTCTATAAACTGGCAGAGTTCATTTCGGGTTGAATTCTTCCAGAGCAAATAAGACATGGACGGCAAGGTGCAGACAACGAGGCAGTCTGCAAAGACTAAATTCATTACATACACTTTGGTTTCTGTCCACTTCTTTATCTTGTAGAAGAAAACCCAGAGAGCAAGAGCATTAAGTAATGCTCCAAAAAAGAAAAAGAGGTTATACAGAACAAATTCAGTGAGACGAACATAGTAATACACTTCTAGATTTGTGGCATTGCAGTTGGTGGATGTGTTCATTGTCCTGATGTGTAGGTGTTGAATGATGTTCTGAGACCTGAAATGGGAAAAGACATAGTTAGACTTTCCTCCTACCTTTTAGTAGATGCATGGCTCCTACAAGAAAGGGAATTTAAGTAAGTATTCACTTTGTTATGAATGTGTATTTGAGCCTACAAAGCTGACCTTCTCAGTCAGCCTGTAACTGCGATGCATCCTTTGTCAAGCTTTGTTTATGTTTAGGAGTAAATATGAGTTTACTCAGTTTAGTAGTAAATAGCTCAAGCTACCCTTCCAGTAAGACACAGCAGACAGCCTTTATTAAATAGGGGGCTTTTGAATGGAGGGGACTGTCGTGGTTTAGCCTCAGACGGCAACAAAGAACCACATGGCAGCCACTCTCTCTTGAGCCCATCCACAGCTGGAAGGACAAAATCAGAAGCAAAAGGCAAAACTTGTGGGTTAGGAGAAAGGCAGTTTAACAGAACAACAAAAACAGTAACAGTAACACAGATAAAGAAGTATAAAAAAACAATTATGATACCGACTTGCTGTCCCCCTCCCCTTCCCAGACAGATCCCGGCTACTCCCTGGGCATGGCTCACCTGGGGTGGAATACGTGTGCCCCTGCTAGAGCCAGGGGACAATTAACTCTGTCCCTCCCGGAACCAGGACAGGGAGGAATAGCGCTTAGAAGAGCCCCATAGGTAGCAGGAGTATCCTGTAACATTAATTCTTTAAGTCAGGCTATGCAAATGAGGTAAAATTATGCTTACCTTGGTTTTGAACTAGGCAGGAATCGCAGCAAGCAAAGCTAAAACCCAGCACAACCCATGAGCAGAAGCTCTTCTATCAGTTCTGCTGGTTTGGGAGAGACTAAGGGAGGTGAAGGGCTGCAAGGGCATAGCAGATGTCACTTGGTAGACATTGTCATGCTCTCGCTCTGACTGGGCAGGGTTCTGAGCATTTGGGCTGCCTTGTGAACCTGGAGCTCCTGCTCCAAGCTGAGGCAAGCAGAGCTGAATCTGAGTTGCTGGATCCCAAAGTCATACCTGAAACCCTAAGGGAGTGAAGCATGCTGCTCTCCGCCTCCTTGGGAGAGGACTATGGGGTGGAAGGATTAACCTGATTTTAATCCCATTCATTCCAGGAGAGCATATGAGTCTGCAGATGTAAGGCAGAAACACACATCTGAAAGAAGAAACGTGAGTGCAAAACAAGGACCTGCATTAGAGAGTTCCTGCTCAAGGCAGACATCCTGCCACCCTGAGAAATCCATGAGGTGTAAGTAGTATACTTACAAGTACTGAGCCTCTGTCACGCTTGCTACTAGATGTTGTGCAGCAGTATTGGTTGTGTGAGGAGCGCGAGTACATGGGCTGATAAAAATCAGCTTTCATTAGATGCCATCCTGTGCAACGTGGCTCTATGTGATGTGCACATGGAACAATTCTCTGAACTGCTGATTCTGTCTGTATGTCACTGAATTTCTGCTTGCATCTAAATGTGCTTTGGGGAGAATTTATCTTTTTCATTTAGAATATGTTATTTACCACTCTAACAGGAGAGGGGTGACAGAACTGGTGAAATCCTACAGCTTTCGGAGATGTAGGAAGGGATACCATGACTCAACATGCCTGGTTTAGCAGTTATTTGCCTCTGCAAGCAATGCAGACCTTGCAGTCAGTTGGTGAGGGCCCTGCCTGCAAAATCAGACATCAGTTCTGAAGAAACTGATAAACACACAAATAACTCAATTGCACTCAAATAACACTCAATGTAAGTGTCTTGGGCACTAGCAGACACTGTTCTGTCTCCTGCCTAGAACACTCTCCCAATTCTTGTGCGGTCAGGTCTGGGTTTCCCAACAGAAGCTTGCTGCTCACTGCCTTCATGCTGGAAGGAAGCTGGCAGCTGTCACCTGAGGAATACCTCTCTGAACTACAATAAATAGTGGCAGGGAAACACCTTACATCAAAGGCTGAAGCTGCCACATCGTTACGCTCTCCAATGGCATGAGGCAGATGTATTTGGCCGATGCCCAGGTTGTTTTTCATTGACCCCGGTCTGCAGCTCCAGCAGCAGCCTCTGTGCTGCCATGCAATGCAGGTAGACCATGCTGGTTTGTTCTGCAGCGTGAAAAGGCTCTGGGCAACACCAGCTTTGGAGCTGGAGATGTGGCCCAAGTGCAGTTCCCAGCATCAGGGCTTACAAGTGCTCCAGACCACGAGGCAGGCCTGAGACTCAGGGGAGGAAGGAGGAAACAAGCAGAGGGTTTTAAACCAGGCCACATAGCACAGATAGATTTTCTGCTGAGCAGAAGTCTTTTTTAAAGCGATAGTGTTTGATAAACGATAGCGTATCTTGTGGCTTAGAGAATTGCTTAGGGTGAGGTGGGTGAGATGGCTGCAGCATCAGAGGGGTTAGGGAACCTACAGCTGTAAGAAAAGGATGGAGGCAACTGTAAAACAGCATGTTGCTGCTGCTGGAGAACCATCTGGGGCTCGACAGACAAGGCCACCTGTAGTATGGAGTATGTCCTGGTTTCCTCTCACCTCACAGCTGGGGAGAGCTGTCCCCCACCATCGAAGCTGGTGACCAGCTGGGGAGGAAGGCCAGGTCTGGGCTCATTTCCTCCAGCCTCTCAAGAAGTAGGAGGCTTCTTCCAGACCCTTAAGAGAGAGCTTGGAGGGAGAGAAGCAAGGCAGAGGCTGAAGCAGCAGTGAGTGTCACAGTCGCAGCACGGTGGCGAGCACCCAATGTGTTTCCCAGTGGAGAAAGCCTGTGGAGAAGCAGCTGCGCTGGCTGGGGAGTCTTACATGTAAAATCCTCCTCCCACCTGGTGGGGGGAACTCAGAAGTGAGCTGGTATCAAGAGGAGCAAAGGGTGAATGTGGTGGGTGAAGTGACTAAGGACACCATGGGAGGTAAGGGGCACTGCTGGGGTGGGTGAGACCTGGAACTGAGCAGCGGGAGAGGAGGACGGAGAATGAGGTGGGAAGGATGGGGTACAGCACAGCATCTTCTGCATAGGCTGCCTTCAAACCTGCCACCTCCATGGCAACTACCCTGATTTTCACCAACCCTCCTATAAATTGAATGAGCTATCTGCAAAGATTTAATAAATAAGCTGTACAGGTCTGAGGATGGACTTGGACAGAGCGGTACTTCGCAGGGGTGTTAGTTTAACCATAGGTACTGCTGGCCAGGCCCTTGGCAGCAAGCTGACCTGGGAGGGAAGCACAGCCAGAAAGAGAGAGCAGATAAACTGCCACCATGGCAGAAAAGCCCTAGGTGAGGGCCCTGGCACAGCACTTAAGTGAGGTGCTTTTCCTCTCTGTTTCCAAACAGCATAAAGAAACCTGGAAGCTGCCTCCTGCTGATGTTCACTGCTGTCAAACACAATGATCTAAGGTACAGCACTTTTTTTCTTCTCTGTTTTGAAGCTTGTGTTCTTTCAGGCTTCTCTGCCGCCCTTGAAAACAGTAATGTAGTCACCCTAACCACAAAACTACTTTGAAAGACCCTGGAAGGGGATGCAAGGGTTCACTGAGACAAAAAAGAAGTCTTTTGGAATCGCTTGCTTCCCATGTTGGAATGAATTTAGCTTCCAGTTCCCAGCTGCTGTTAGGAAGTAATATGCTGTAAAGGTAAAAGGTAAAGTACCTGGAGAGTACCTTAGAGTAAGAACAGAAACCAAAAGGCTCAGAGATCACAATCTACTGCAGAGACCTCTGCATCACCAGGACTGCACTGCCCTGCAGAAATCAGGCGTCTAAGCCTCCTCTCCTCCTCCAAGCCACAGCAGGACCCCAAGCAGCAGTTCACAGACAGCAAGAGAGAATGAAACAAAGTGATGTTACCTGTATGCCACAAAATCAGCAGTGGGTCCCACCGGAAGAAGGGCAGGTATATGCAGCCACACGTCCTGGCTGGCAGGAGCAGGGCTAGTCGGGCCACTCAGTGGGGCTGGAGGACAGGCACAAGCTGCATGTTCACTGGAACTTGAAGGTTTCTATAGCACCTCCTCCTCTGGCGTAGAAGATTTCAAGTCAGTTTGGTCTTGAAAATAAATGGTGGCAATACTTTCCTGATCGCTCAACACTTTCTAAAACTGTGTTCCCAACACCTAGCAGTAGAACAGCTACCTGGTGCAGGGCCCTCCAGATGAGTGCTGAACTGAGCCATGCTTGCACAGCTCTGCATGGGGAGGGCCCTTGGGCTGGGTTTGGTGCCCAGGGCACAGATGAAGCAGGAGATGGCCAGCATGGGGCCAGCAGCAGATCTCCAGCCTGCACTCCTGTTTGAGCACATCTACTGCCAAAGCACCTGAGAGCTTCAGGCAGGTGACTGAAGGTCTTGACATCTCACGTGGGTGGCAAAGAGCCTCATTTGGCAGACCATGCATTGAGAAAAGTGGAGGGGGGACAGGGAGCTGTAAGCCTTAAAGGCCTCAGTGGTGGGGTATTTAATTAGTGCCAATAATCCGCCTGCAATATAGCTAGTGGGGAATTGTCTCACTGCCCATTTTCCCTTAGTACCTGTCCAGCTGTTAACACTTCTGCATTGCAGTGATGCTAATGGTGGTTGGCTGCTCATAACAGAACAACGGGCTATGTGAGCTGTGAGAGAAGAGAAGCCTGCTCAGTCGAGCTTGGGGGTGAGAGCATACAGGCCCTGTTGTGATGAGTGAGGGATGCCAGGATGCCAATGTGGCCTAGGTGTCCCTTGCTCAGGAGGCACCAGGTAGCATCAAGCAGAGGAAGTGCTGCAGCACAACTGTGCAGCAAGGCTGGGCAGGGGAGAGGACCCAACAGAAGATCCTGAAGATAAGACCCACTTGCTCTGCCCTAGCACCTTGCAGCCGCCCTGTAACCGCAGAGCTATGCGTGCCAGTCACAGCCCTGAGGAGGCAATCAGGCATTCAAAGCCCCCAGGTTCATCTGTCATGGAGGACAAACCATGGTAAGGTAGAAGCCACATAAAATGTCTCTGAACCACACACTGATAAGACCCTCAGATACCATCTGGCATTTGTGAGGTGCTGTGAGCTTTTCCTGTCAGCAGGGTAGACCGCCCAGCTTTCACTAGGTGAGGCAGAAAGACCTGAGTGGCTCCCACATGGTTTGATGACCCCCTCAGTTAGACAGCAGAATGTCATGGGTCCTAGCACTGAGCCCAAAGACCAGCTGAGGTAGGTGTGGTGGGGTCCTGGCTGGATTCACTTATATTACCTCCTATCCAGGATCTCTGCCATCTTCATGGGCTTCCTCTTGATCCAGGGACCAACCCTACCCAGGGCTGGATGGCAGCAGTTGCTTTGTGTTGCAGGGTACAGCTTTTGGGCAGCAGAGGAGTAAATGAGCTTTTCCAGAGATGGTGGCTGTGGTGGTGTTGGCACAGCCTTGTGTGCCACCATGAGCATGCAGAAAGCATGGCCTAGGAAAGAGCCCCAAAGAGTGTTGTAGGCCAGGAGGGTAGGGTGGCTAGGGCAGGAGACCATTCATGTGGGGACAGGCTGGCCACATGGTCGGAACAGATATTCTCCACCCTGCGAAAAGGCTGGAAGTGACCAGGGGACACAAGAGCATAGGAGGAGAGGGCCTCTTGGATGATGGCAGGCAAATAGCACTGGGAGAAGGTAAGTCTGTGACAGTAAGGTCAGTGGCACCTGCCTGCAAGCACACTGTTCAGCCTGGCCACAGGGATTTATTCCTCCAAGGAAGAAAGGACAAGGCTGTGCATGCCAGGTCTCCTGAGGAACTGTATGTTTTCCTGGCATTTTTCACCAGTCTCCTACCAAATTTCAGTGCTGGGGAATGCTAAACTAACACAGATTACATTTGTGTTTTGCTAAAATAGTACACTAATCAGGACTAGACTGGTTTTGGTTGTTGTGCAAAGCAGGGGGAACCGCCTACATGGGATGCTGCAAACCTTCATGAGACAGCCTGGGTGACCTTTGAAGATATCATCTTTTCCATGGCAGCAAGGCAAAACCACTGTTAAACTTAGGGTTTTTTTAATTTCCCACCACTCAGCCATGAACACCTCTGTCCTACATTATCAATTTGAAAGATCACTTTGCTGTGCAATCCTTTGGGTGTGAAAAGTCTTCACTTTTATTAAAATTCCAAATCCAAAGCTTAATTTACAATTTATACTCATTACGTTGAAGGTGGAGGAAAACAAAGACGATGTAAAGCAAGCATTGTTTATAAAGCCAGCCATGCTTTATGCAAGGGCAATACCTTACTTGTACAATGCTGTGGAAATACATCATACAGGTGCCTCTGGTTTGAATGGACTTTACATGACCTGCATGCATATGGAATGGAGCATTAGTGCTCTTCAGGCTGTACACCAGCCTGTTCAGCCCCGTCAGTCTTGACACTATAGAGTCATAGCATTGATTTCTTGAGCTGAAATAAACCCATTTTTTTTTCTGGGTGCCCTGCACTGGGGTGGGGACACATGATATTTCAAGAGCTGCAGCAGATTTGTTTATCTTTCTGTCAACTGCAACACACACAGAGGCATGAACACACACACACAGAGCTTTTGCTAATAGGAAGGACCAGAGGAGAGTGGAGGTAGCTCTGATAATTGTAACACTCTGATTTTGCCAACTGGCCTGTAACTTGCCTTCCTGTTTTCACATTGGAACAGAGGCACATACAGACCAAGAGGAGCATTCACTCCCCCAGTGAAGCACATACAAGTGTTAGAGGCTTTTTGCTTCTATTTTTTGACTTGACCCATGTGACTTTTTTGTTCCTGGTCTTTTAAACATTACTGGCATAGATTAGGTTAAAGTTACATGCACTAATTTCCTGGAAGAAAAGTGTCCTTAAAACTTACTGCCCTCTGGGTTCAATACCCTTCAGCCCCCATGTTTATTTTTCCACTTGTTTTCTAAACTACATTACATCTTGTTTTTTATAAATGCAAGTGAGAACATACAGTTTAGCTGAGAGGTTGTCCCCTACAGAAATGGCTCCGTTGCCCCATGTGGTGGCAGTTTCTACAGGCCATACAAGAAAGCCCCCTCCCCAGCGATTGCCTTGCTCTCTGCACAAGATAACAGAGGGGGATGTAGGGGTTGTGGGGGAGGCATAGCACCACTGCTGCCTCCTCCCAGGGGCAGGGGTGGCTAATCAGCACACCATCAGCCTTTTCGGATACTGAGGTGGGTGGTGGCTCCAGCACAGCTCTGTTCAGAGACCTGGGGTGAACGGTGCGCTCTGCGCCCACATGCACGCGAAATGAAACACATAGAAACAGACCAGAAAACAAGTCAAAAGCTAATGGTCATTTTCTCAATTTCAAAGCCACCACTCAGGGTCCCATTTCCTCAGGTGATCTTGCTTTTATGGGAAAATGACCATACCATGCCATACTGACCCAATACACCCAGTACATCATTAAACTGTGGACCTTTTGATGCGGGAGGCCTCTGTCAGGAAAGCAGTCAGAGTTCACAGAAGTACAGGGAGGAAGAACATTCCATAAACATGCACTTTTCAATTAGAAAGTTATCCCATCATTTTTAGAACTAGCAATGAATCAGCAAAGGAGAGGTGACAGATTAAATTCAAATCCATGTCACATAATTCATGAAAAGTGATACTGCATCTCAAAAACATTCATGAGCAAATGTTTCCTCTGATCTGTTTTCATTGATCTGTTTCCATTTCCTGAAATGGAGGCCAAATTCAGGAATACAGTTTATTAATAAGTTTAACAAATGAAATTTTAAGAATGACTTATTCACCCTTTGATTCAATATTTTCTGAAGGTCAATGAGCTAACTGACTCTAGGGAGGGAGGTTAAGCAGAGAGGTTATTAGAGCAAAGGAGTTATATTTTAATCTCTTCTTCATTACTGCATGGTTCTCGCGGAGGTGTGAGCCATGCACAGGAAGATGAGCAAAAAGAAACCCGCAAAATCACATGAAAAAGTGTAAGATAGCATGGCAGCCTTGTTAGTGACACAGCTGCGATGGCTGATAAAACGACCGTGTCATTGTGATGCAGGGTGCTGCACATGGCCACTGCTGCTCATGGGCTGGTGTCCTCTATGGGTTGCACTGAAAGGGAGGTGGAAACCCACCAAAAGGCTTTTGGTGGTGGGTCCAGCAATCAAGGACATCAAAGCGCCCACCACCAGGGTAGACTGGCATGGAGGAGTTGCTGGCTGGTGATCTCCACCTGGTTCTCCAAACGCCACACGTGACCTGCACCAGACCTGCTAACAGTGTCGTTACAGAACCCAACGTTTAAAGCTCTGCCTGGCCTCAAACACACCATCAGTTTCCAAACCATACGTGAGGCATAAGCTGCGCCCAGCCAACCAAGGACTGTGCGGAAGGACTTAGGATGTTGTTTGTCCCTCCTGCATGAACAGACATGTGATGTTATGATGCATGAGCGCTGTAAGCACCCACTGTCCCAGCTCCAATGAAGACTAATGTCTCATCAAGGATTAAGCGGCTAAATACTTGTTTCTGATCAGAGATTCACCAGTTCTTTCAATTACATTACACAACTCCAGACCACTGAGGATGGAGGGCACACCAGCCAGTACTAGATTTTTCCTTCCTGTGTATGCTACCAAGCATTCAGCATAATTAAACTGTAAAATTGGAATAACGTGATTTAGGGATTTAAAGCAAATTACACTACCCTGAGCCTGCTGGGTGGTGTAAGCTATAGATCTGTCTGTGCATTTACAGAAAATGTAATGTCGGTAATTGGATTGCTTGGTAACATTTGCAGGACTGCTTTTTAGATTAAAAGACTAAGTTGTTCTTGTTTGCTTTGCTTTTCAGGACTGGGAAACATCTACTCATACCTATAAATGCCAGCCTTTCCTTTTTCAGGAGCTGTGCTGACATATTACACTCAGAGAATAAAACAGAACATCAAAGAACATGAACCTGGCTGATGAGCACAGGCTCTGGGAAATGGGCATATTTCCCCCTTGCACGGACACAAAGCAAGGAAAATGTGGTTAGAGAAGTTCAGCTCCAGACTCTGCCACTGAAATTTAATTTTAATTTTAATTTTAATTCTGAACTTGGACATTTTGGCTTTCAGCGTCTCACACTTAAACCTGTGTGAGGGAGTGGAGCTGAAATTACTTAATTGCTCATATACTTTGTCATCCAACTACTCATCACCAGTGACACTTCAATGCAGCACGGCACTTGAAACCCCTGACCTTGTGCCACAGACAGCCTTATGTCCCAAGCCCTGAAAACACGACAGCTTTGCCAGCGCGCACATGCCCTCCATGGGCCTCCCACTTGAAGACCTCAGTGTTGTATATCAAAAAAAGAAACAAAACTTGGGCAGGAAATTTGGCCAAAAAGATACCATCCAGTGGTGGTGGCCACTCTCCTCCCCAGCCCTCAGCAGCACTGAGCGAGCACGATGAGCTGCGGGCGTCAGGGAGTGTGTGAGGAGGGGAGAACCAAGAAATCCATAAAGTTGTGCTGGATCCCATTTAACTTCAAATTTTGTTTGATGGCTGGGGTTCTGTCTGCTTTACTCCATTACATTTCTTCCGTGCGACAGCCTTTCACCACAACTTCCCACTCAGGAAAGCAGCAAATTTCCCCACAGTTCCTTTGTGCAAAGATCTGACCACAGTGCATTTTCCAGATGCTAGTGATATGGACCCTGAACTTGCAGATAAACACGCACCATCTCATGACATCAATGCCATCTTCTGCCTTTTCAGGACAGGGTTTCACTTGGTTTTAGTCAAGTGACTTCTACACCTGCCCAAGTTTTGTTGTTGTCATTGTCACAGCAGCCTCCAATTTGGGTTCCCTTCTTTACCTCTCCCTATGTTTAAAGGTTTAAATACTTCTAATAGTTTAAAATACTCGTTTATTGCAGTATTGGTGTTTTCGGAGAAGAGAAGGAAAAACCTCCTGTGGGAGATTGGCCCTCAGGAGACATCACAGGTACCTCCTGACTTCCTTATTCGGCGGGGCCCGTCACTGGAACATGATGTGACTGACCCTGCTCTAGCACCCGTCCAATTGCTTCAAAAAGCTGGAGATGGGTTAAAGCACTGAGCAGCTTTCTCAGCAGCAGACCTGTGTTAACAGATCAGCACTAACCATGCAGGAGAGAATGTTTTGGGTTTACTTGCTGGCAGTCTTCGGCTTCTGCTGACGTCAACACTGCTGCACACGTAGAAGTTCATGAGAAATCCCCACCTGAAACCTGAGGTTTCTGAGGAAATCTACCACTGGCAGACCCTCATAAAACACACACTTAAAATTCATTCTATGATAAACTACTTTGTAGAGAGTAAACCCACGAACCCTTGGGTCACGCTGCAGCAGGAACCTCTGGGGACACGTGTGCTGCTGCAACGTCAGGCAACTGCTTCTTTCAACCAGCCCCTCAAACATGACCCATATTCATTTCACTGAATCTGTATCTTTTTGGCATTTTAAGATGTACAGTGAATCTACTCACCATGGCCTTGAGCACAGCATGGTGTGTCTTGCACACAGCTGAAACCTCTAGTAGTTCTCCTCTCCTCCCTGAAGTAAAAGGTCAAGGAAAAATTAATCTCTTCTGATGGTATTACCAGAAGGCATACAACAAAGCCAGATGTGGTATTTATTTTTTGCCTCATAGACTCTTGGGTTTAAAAACGTGCAGGTACAGGAAATAATTCTCCATGACTTACATTAATTTTAAAAGTAATTTTCTACTTTGCTACAAGGTAGCAGAGTTATAAATTGGTTTTATTGAAACTCCGGGGTGCTAAAACATGGTTATTACTAATGTGCCCATAAGCCTTAGTCACTGTAGCAAGAAGGACATCGATCCTATGTGGCTCCGAGCGCAGACCTGCCGGTTTAGCCATGTGAACCTGTGTGTATACTTGGTGAGAAGTCCCTCAGCAGTGACACCATGGCAGGGTCTCCTGCACAGGCTCAGGACACCACTGGACGGGCACTAGCCACACAGACGGGCTTTCCTTCACTGTGAGCAGTCCCATGCCCTGTGCCAAGGAGCTGGCAGCAGCCATTAAACCAAGGTGAGGATGGAGAGGGGTCTCTGGGCACAGCAGGATGGGAAAGCTGTGACAGGCATCTCCAGCACCAACCCTGCCCCAAGCTGCCATCATACCCCGCATTGCTATGACCTGCTCTGCCCTTTGGCTCCCATGTCTGTTCATCTTTTTTTATTTCCATTGCCAAGCTGTAGTTTCCCAGAGGATTGCTTCCTTTTCTAATTGCTAAAGGTTAATGCACAGGCTCTGAGCTGCCTTTGATCAGCAGAGGACTGCTCTCCCCAGCAGAAAATGCCACTCTGGGGGCAGCCCTCTTCTCCAGGACTATTCCGAGCATGTTTTTTTCCTTTGACCTTTCCAAATTCATGCACCTCGCACCAAATATAGGCTGTATTTTTTTCCCTCTTACTTTAGCATAAATCCAGAGCAACACTTTTAAGACCTGGACAGACCTATATCCTCGTACAGAAGTACCTGTTGCTAGTAAGTCCAAGCAAAACCATGTCCTCTGCTTGAACAGGGAAGAAATAATTTGCTCAACTTGCTCAAGTGTTTAATTCTAAAAGTAGTGGTTCCTCCTTTCCCTTCCACTCAATGACATGAATTGTACACCTCTGCCTGATTTGCTTTCCCGATTTTGGATCATTGCATTGTTTTTCCTCTAAACAGTGATCAATCTTCATTGTGCTTGCAGGCTATTTTGTGGTAGTGGGGTATTAATGCTACTATTTTTCTAATTTTCTAATGGCTCTGTTGGATGCTATAACAACACAGGTCATCAGAAGGTTATAGTCTGGGAAAAATAGCATCTGAACTAGGTGTCTAAAGGTAATTTTTAAACTTTGTGTCACTACTTGCAGCTTAGACAGAAATTTTAAATGCAAGAGTTCGTACCCTCTCCACAATTTGGATTAGACCCACCGTGTGTGGGCAGGTCCTCACAACAGCCACGTTTCCGCTTGACAGTTAGGCAGATACAGCACCCACAGCCTCAGGCCCCTCTCCAGGGAAGGGTTCAGCCCCTGCCTGGGAGGGAGATAGTCATCTATCCCAGTGCAGGAGCACCTGAAGGCCTAAATCTGGTCCAGTCTATTTTTAGGTCCTACACATACACAGTAAGCCATTCCTGCCTGAAACAACTTGGGGTTTAAAATACCCAGTTCTGAAAGCATAACATCGCCGACATTAGCCGAAACACGACACAAACAGCCCTACCAGCCCAGCGTTGCACATGTGCCCACGGCAATGATGAGCCCTACCTGCTATAGCCAATGGCCCCACTGAAGACTTGGCATCCAGGACTAAGCTTTTGCTGTATTTTTCGATATTTCACGACGGGTCTTTCACAGCCTAAATTCTGTACTGGCTGATACATCAGAGTTTACAGCCCTGTATCTTGTCTTCTGTAATGTGTGCAGCCTTTCCAACCCAATGAGAGTCCCCTGCTGCGGGTGAAACGTGTTGCTTATGTCGTCTGTCTAAGAACCTCATCAGCTCTTTGAAAAAAAAACAACCCGAAAGCCGCTATTGCTACTCTTTCTTACAGGAAAGGCTTCTTGCTCTCATGCTCTTTGTTGTGTCTGGCGTTGTGCTGTTGCTGAAGCTCATTTTTGGCACCTTGAGCTAAAGGACTTTGCTGACACCAAGGTTAAATTTGTCTGGGGGAACAAAGGCTCAAATTAATTTTAATGCAGCCAGAGAGGGGAAAATGGCTCATTTGAGATCTAAGGTCTGTCTTGCACACATTCCCATCGACACCACAAATATCAGGTGTGAATAACACCAGGCTCCAGGGAAATTCACATTTCAACCTATTTGAACTGGTCATTTATCAGAGTAGTCAGTGAGTGTCACATCTTGGAAGCCAGGCTCCTCTGGTGCCAATGACAGCAGAACACCTCAGCTCAGCAGGAGGCCCGAGGCTGTTCTGTCATTTACCTGTAAGAAAAATGACACCCTAAACCACAGCAGAATATATGGCTTTCATGTCTGTAAACCACAATTTATATACATTTCCCAGCCTGCCAGACATGCAGCAATATTGCAGATTTCTAGTACAGTAAAGGGTATCATCTGCTCGACATTTTACATTTACAAGACTTCAAATGTACCTTACCTGTCAGAGGCTTATAGACCATAACACACGTGATCTTTTTCCACTGACTCCCTTTCCCGGCAGCCCCAGGAGCTGCTCCCAGGGACAGCTCTATTTCTAACCCCTCAGCTCAGTTTCAAGAAAATATCATAACAGAGAGGTGCATGCAGGCAGGCAGGTTCATTTCCAGAAACCCCTCTGTACTGACACTGCTGTGACACCCTGGTGATCCCCAAGCCCCTGGGAAGCCCAGCCCTGCATATGCTGCCCAAGGCAAGTCCAGCTGCAAAGCACGTAGAGTGACACTGAACCCAGCTGTGTGGGGACAAGGTCCTTGGATCCTTCAGTGAAGCATGGCAAAGTGGCATACGAGGACAAGATAAGGCCACTGGGGATGAGAATTAAAAAACTCTTGAAAATTTAAATCAGCACACACCCAGTAAGAGCTTTGGAAACCTGCCTGTGTGTTCCCCACATCAACAGCATCCCCTCTGGTTCAGGGGCTGCTGACAGAGCTCACTCCTTCCATGGCGTCAGTGTCACCTTGCAGCTGACACTGAGGAGTGGCTGTAACAGCTCACTGCTCAATTGCTCACCCTGGGGCAAGTGTTCACTTTGTGCAGCTGCTTCTTACAGCTTAATGACTGCTGCAAAGTTTTGAAAGTCCCCCAAAGAAAAGCCTATACACATTCCTGCTTCTAATGAAACTCCTACATAATGTAAATGTCCTGAAAAATCAAAGTCTTACTGCAGGACCACATTCACTTTTCTGTACTGTAAGATGTTTAGACTGAGCTGCTGAGGAGTGAAGATGTCTGAAGGACATTTTAAATATGTGCAGTTAGACAAAAAAAAAAAGGTTAAATAGCAGATCCAGAATTGCTTTTGGGGTCCAGCTGTGTGCAGCTGGAGTGTCCCATGACATCTCGCTTGTTCATCACCAACCCTAAACCTTCACCTACCGCTGTGGCCATCACACGTGTGCACCCTTCAAGTGGAAAGAGGCAGCTGACACCAGGCTCACTGTGTTTACACGTGGGCTTTGCAGCCATGCGTGTGAAGAGGTGAGCAAGTAACCTGGGAACCTATTAAATGGCCCTGCCTAACTCTCAGCTGGGGGTGTGGAGACAGCCACAGCCAGTGCCCCTGCCCACCAAGCTCCAAGCACTGCCCCGCTGGGACCATCTCCACGGTGCACCCACAGTGCCAGGGATGCCTGTGGGAGTGGGGCAGTTTCATGCGCACCCGGCAGCATCTGATGGCTGAAAGGGAGGCACTCCCTGAGTATTTGCCATTTTCCTAACTCTGAAAAAGTAATTTCTGGAAATGTCCATAGCATTCACAGTGCAGGGACCTCTCTGGCTTTTACCGCACTCCAGAAGCCTTAATAGACCTTGAAGTAAAGAGAAGAAAAAGCCATTAAGCTTTTTCTGGTTTGTTTTTTTTTTTCCCCCCAGCCTATTATCTACCCTCTTCTTTGACAATCTCTTTCGTGACCCGTCATAGGGCAAATAATGCAATAAAATGCCTTCAGTGCCAGTAATCTCCCTGTGCCTCCTGGCACTGCTGGGAGGGGTCTGCCTGTGACCCTGGCCACACTGGGGTCTTCCACCTCCCCGAGAAAAGAGTATTGACACTGTCAACATCCCAAAACATACACAGCTGTCAAGGCAAATATATGGTTTGTGGCTTAACAGCAAGCAAATGCTTTGCTATGTGAAATGCTGCTGGGGCAGTGGGGGAGAGGACAGATCTCTTGCTTGTGGTGGATTAGAAATATTTTGAGGACTGTGGTTTTTCTGTTCCTGTACAGATAAACCAGGCACTGAAGAATAATAATTAAAAAAAAAACAAACAACAAACAAGAAAAATTCAGGAGAAAGTAAGATTTAACCCTTTTAGGATTTGAGAAAATGACACTTGTGAACTCTGTGTCATTGATCAATTTTACAGGATACCTTTTTCTACACAGTGCATCCCAGGGATCTCTTCTGTGTCACGGCCTTTGAGCTGTGTGAGAGGAGCTTCACCTGATGTGTACCCACCTGCCTGGGTGTGGCAGTGTGCTCTCCCTGTTTTTTCCCCTTTTCACCCCCTCACCTGGCTCCTGCTCAAGCCCATAATCATCAGTGAGTGTTGTGATGAGCTGCACCTGGGCCCTGGGGGATGGCTGGCAGCACGGCCAGAACACTGTCTGAAGTGGGGACCTAGACATTTTATTCCCCTGAGAATACGACTATAGGTCAATTATCTTACTCTATTAATAGTGGACAGCCCAAGAGCCCTGTGAGCTCTCCTGTGTGGCAGTGGGCTGCACACCAGGATCTCCCCCTGTGTGAGGACGCTCGCTTAAGGTCCTACTCCTTGAGACTGAGAGATCCCTTGCTGTGACAGATTTTCGGTAAGTGACTAGTAGCATGCTAAACTTTGAAATCTTAGCTAAGCAATACCAGGGATTGATTGTGCATATATAATCCTTGAGACATAACCTGTTGACCAAGTCTGGGAGTAGGATTGGATCCAGCCGCACCTAGACTCCTCTCTGAGAAGGAGTTTAGAAAGCAAGGGGGTCCTTTCTGAACCTTGTGACTCCTTGGGTCTCCCTGACCACTTGTCTAACTTGTGGCAAGAGCTGAGCCTGCTGCCTGGACCTGGGGTACAGTAGGTTTCTCTAACCCTAGCATAACCCAGCAGACATCAAAATATTTCCATGATAGTGTATTATTTTCTCTTCTTCATGGCCATGCTCAGACCAGAGACGTCACTGGGACCCACAGAGATTTCATGTGGCATCAGGTGCAGCTTAGAGAACAACCACAAAACCAGCAACAAGCTACCCAGTGGCCAGTTCCATTTTGATGTGGGAGTACCACTGGCAATCAGATAAAGTCGGGGCAGGGGAGGTGGGGGGCTTGCTCCTGCCTCTCCTGTCTTCACCTTGCGGGCACTTTGCATCCCTGTGGGCACCCCTGGGGGCAGCATCTCTGTGGCTGTGTCCTAGGACAGCACTACCCCAGGTAAAGCTTGTCCTGAGCATCTGATTACATCTCCACTACCTGTAAATGTTTTTGGCTATTGCCAGTTGCCCACACACTGCAAAATATTCCTGACAACCTGGGGAGAATGGGCTGCTAATTAACATGGTTCCTAAAAGCTTCATTACTATCCATGGCTACTGTTATTTGAGTTTTAGTTGAAACCATTTTCATTAGAAAACTATTAATTACTGGCTAGAAAAGAGTATATAGACCAAAACTGCCGCACTCACAACAGCAACAAATTTGTCTCCAAAGTTCTCTGAGAACCAGCAAAAAGCACATTTGATGCGACAACCTGAAGGGGGACTTCCCATGGGAAGGATTTGGGTGCTTGAAAAAATAAGTCATTCTAGGCACTCAGCACCTCACTAAAATCCTACCAAAAATCTAGTAGGACTATCATTAACAAGTGGTCCCTAAAACCAATAACTAATATTTGTAATGATCTGTATCAAAATAAGGAGATTGCACTGTTCAGACTCATCAAGTCCCATTTAAGATACATTGAAGCTAACAGCCCTGCAAGGAGAAAATGATTTATAATGAAGTTTAAAAAAAAAAAAAAAAAAGGTCTTTAGGGACCAAAAAATACAACTCCAAAATACAAGAAAAAGAAGAATCAAACAGAAAAGTCTGTTCTGAGCCTGCCCAGCAAAGATTAGCAACAGTTCACACAGGAATCACTCACATAAACATTAGGAAACCTGTTAGCTTTATTTGAGTTTATTTCGTGGAATTTAGAGGAGATATCATCACAGACTGCAACAGCAAAAAGACAGATAATATCACATGATACTTCACACACACCAAAGTTTCAACTATGAGCTTTTAGTTAGAGTAGTGGCTTTTGGAGGAACTTAGGCTGGAGCCTGCCCAAACCCCACATCTTCAGTGCCATTGATGGCCAAGGGTCAAGGGCAAGTAACTAAAATTACAGAGCCAAGGCATCTGGGACAAGGTAAATTAACGGTGAGAGGCTTTTATCAGACATGTTACTGGCAGACAACCATGTGCAGCTCTGGCAAGGGAAATACCAGTAGATGTTCCAGTTACTGATCCTAGTGCAGCTGGGTGATGACCTGCCAGCAGAGAGCTGGCCATAACATCCATCTGGTTGGTTGACCCCTACCTAAGAGCATTTTGCAAGCAAGGATAGATAAGGCAGGAGAGCACCCCTTACCAACACGTGTCCCAAAGATCTAGGGAGCTGCCTCCAAATCCACGTGGATCCAGCCGTCCAATGCCAGGGAGACACCCAGAAAGCTGTGGGACTGCTAAGCCTTTGGGGAAATTACATTGATTTCTGACAGCAGCAAGAAAGAACTGGCAGGTAGGAAGTGAAGCACGCAGTGCCTTCTTTGTGACAGACAACCCAAGTTTACTTTAAGTCAAAACCAACCAGAGTTTACTTCTATGTAATTTCCCAGTCCTTTCCCTGCGGCATTTAATCCTCTGTAATCAATTACACCATGACTTACTGAGATAAGAATAGATGGGGTAAGAGAGAGCCATGTACAAAATAATATTCACATAAGCCTCTTTCTTTTTCATATAAATTGTAACTCCTCAAATATGGCAATGGGAGTTATTTTCATTACCATATTTTCACTGGTTGTAATTAGTACAGTAGGAGGATTATTACCTCTCTTATCACTATTAAGAGAGAAAAGACACTTGGCGCATCCCAGAAAAGGCTTGAAGCCCAGATCTCATGGGCATCACAGGCCTGGATTTCCTTTTCAGGCAGCCTTTGCTCAGCCTGGATTTAGGCAACCTGAAAAACACATTTCTCTGGTGATCACATTCACATCTTCCTAGGAGGAGCCCTGTGACATCTTGTGGCCATTTCGAAAATAGAGTTAAATTTAACCAAACCTAGTAAAAAAACCTGCTGCAGCCCCTGCCCCAGCCCCAGGCCCTGGTCTCTGCCACGCACACCCCACTGCAGCAGCAGCTCAGCAGTGAAATAGGCTTTTCTTTTAATAAAATGGAAAAGAGAATTGTAGTGAAATCAGATGTGCTTCTGCTTGAAAATATGTCCTTAATTTACCTCTAACTTAACACAGAAAACTCCATACAAGAAGAGGAGGTGTCCCACGCACCAGCCCACCCCAAGCAGGACTGGAGCTGGTCCCATCTAGGGCACGGGGTCCTGGCCCAACCCAGAGGGCAGGGGCTCTGCCAGCAAAACTTACAAATCATTACATCACATGCAAAACAGAGCTTTCATTGTCTATGAATGAATCCTAAATTAAGGTGGGGAGGTGCACAGACCTCAGGAGGAATATAGTATTTCTATCTTCACACCAGGAAGGGTGGAAAAGATCTCTAGCAGTCGGTCAGCCATGAAACAGTGAGAAAAACCATTGGGACTACATGGATTTTTTCTTTTTCTCCCAGCAAAGAGTGGTGGAAAAACGTTTTTGGTGCTCTCGGCAGGGACTTCTGCTGCTCCCTCAGTGCCCAAATAGCCCTGTTCCTTGCCAAGTACCAGCTCTACCCTAGCCCTGAAACCTAAGACACAAATACGCATTGTAAAAGTTGTATTTTACACTGTCTCTGCAGAGCAGGGGACCTGGAAAAGGGATGAATTCTTCCCATCTTCATGTTCCCTCCAGCACAGCCACTGTCTTCCCAGGGAAGGGACTGCTGGCAGCAGTGGCAGAGCTGCCCCCAAGCCAGCTGGGCAACTCCTCCCTCCTGTTGCCCTCCTCGGGGCCCACTGGCACCCAGGCAGAAGGTCACGTAGGGCAAGTCATCCCTGCCCGGTGCCACAGAGAGCTGCTGCAGGCCCTGGCGCTAAGAAATCCCCATGCTTTACTGAATTTGGGGATGTGAAATAAACTGGTTTCACAAGCAGCTCTGCCAAGCTGCAGCCCATCCTTCACACCTCCACCAGTGAAACTCTGCTGTTAAGGTAGAAGCAGGAGCTGGGTTTTTCATGAAGAAATAACATTTCCTTCTTGACTGTTCCTATTGCAATTTTTAACTAGAACTTACCCTTCCCAAAACATCCCCAAAGAGCTGTCATGGAGATAAATGCACTTAACATTGCTAATATCTTTCTTCTACCTTCAAAGACCAAGACCTGATCCTCAAAGAAACTTCAGCAGCTTGGCATTTCCATCCAGCTGAAAATCGACAAGTACCCTTAGGGAGCGTAATAAATAGATTTCTGTGCCATTAAGTTCCCAAGTAGAGGATAAGGATGGTATTTAGGAAAATGAGTCCACAGGATGTATCACAGTGAGATGTTACCAGAGGATTAGAATAGCCAGGGCTGCAGACTGGACCCCTTAAATGAGAGCAACTGAGGATGCTGGTCCTGCATGGGCAGCTCAGTTCCCCATCTCTACAAAGTGCAAAATGCTCCTTTGCTGCCTTTCTGCCTTGTCTAAATCTCGCATTCCCTTGCTTTCCCCTTCACTTACTATTTAAAGCAGCAAAGAGACTTGGCATCTCATTTGTAAGAAAGGTGCTGCACAGCAGCTCTTTTGTTTATTTCATCATCTGGGAACTTGACTCAAATTCCACAGCTGCTGGTGAAATGTGTTTCTCCTCTGAAAAAATGGGTAGGAATTACCTAGAAATAAATGTGAAATCTCAACAGAGGTTTTTAATGGATTTACTTTTCAGAATACAGTTTCATATCCAATATATTATTTTGTTGGGTTTTGTTTTATGAAAATTTATGAAATTTTAAATGAAAATTCCTACCCCACAATATTTACCTAGAGAATCACATCACTTAAAATGAGCTGGTCAGTTCCAAGCAATTTTGTAACATCAAGATTCGGTGCATTTTAAGTAAATAGTCTGAAGTTGTAGAAATAACTTTTCGGCTTTATTTCCCCTAGAGGCTGCAGCCTCTGTTTATCTCTAACCAAAGTTCCCTTTAAGAAACACATCTTGAATTTCACTTACGTTAGTATTTATTTTACTTTGACTAATATTTATAATTATATTATAGTTTCCATGCGGGTCATGCAGGTTATCTACTGTTCTTGAACATCCAGTCAGACAGCCACACATGAACTCTGCCCACCTTCTTCATTTTTGCTTGCAAAGCTCTTTGCCAGCCTCCACGGGTATTGCTCTGTGAAAGCGACCCACCCTGGGCACTGCCTCTTACCTACACAGATAAGAGCATGCAAATCTTGAAATTAATCAGACATTTTCTTTATAAATGCAGACAAACGTGATTCCTATGGCCTCCCAAAAAGTAGGCCCATCAGCAGTAACTGGCAGGAGCATCTGGATCATCCCATGCTCTTCACATTTTTACTCGGAAAGGCTCTATCTGGCAGATCTGAGACATACCTCACTTAGTGCTACAGTAAAGTATCTACTGCATTTCATAGAATCATAGAATTCTACGATTCTGTGAGCATTTTATGTCAATTGTCTCATTCTACGATTCTATACATTATTTAGTGCTATAGTTATGCATGTTCTGTATTTCATGTAGCTTGCTGCCCACACGCTGCCAACTTTTGTTCTGATCTGAGTTTATTTGTATTCCCAGCTTCGCAGCAGCTCTGAGCTGTGTGTGTGAGGCCTTGCTCCACAGCGAGATCCCCCAGACCAGCCACTGCCCTGTGGAGGTCTCCAAGCAGCAGCCGTGGAAGGAGAGCAGTGAAGGACAGTTTCCTCCAGCCCGCAGCGCAGCAGCTGCCCTGTGCCTGGCTGGGCTTCCCCCGCGCTGCTTTCCCGACCCACGCCTGTGATGAGTTCGCGTCCGGTCTCAGCCTCAGGGGAGACAGGAGCCAGCTGCTGTCGCCCGCACGGTGGAGCACGGCAGGCACGAACCCTGCCCGCCTTCCCCTTTAGTGTAACGAAGCAGAAACCCCCGGCCGTCGCGCAGGGACCGGCAGAAGCGGCGGAGACAGCGGGCAGGGGGAGTTGCTGCGATGCCCGGCGCGGCGGGAACCCCGCGGGGATGCCGGTGCCCGCCGCTGCCGGCTGCGGGTCGGCGGCCGGCGCCAGCGACCCGGGTCCTTGCCTGAGTCCCGCCGGGCGGCTGGCAGCGGTGGTCTGCCTGGGCGCACTGGGCAGCCTGGGCTTCTGCAGCAACCTGCTGGTGCTGCTGCTCTTCTGGCGCTACCGGGCTCTGCGCTCCCCCATCAACCTGCTGCTCCTCAACATCGCCGTCAGCGACCTGCTGGTCTGCGCCCTGGGCACCCCCCTGGGGCTGGTGGCCGCCACCGCCGCCGACCGGGGTCGGGGCTTGCCGGGGGTCGCCTGCGCCTGGCACGGCTTTGCCAATGCCCTCTGCGGTGAGTGGGACCGGCGGGGAGGGGGTGAGNCAGAGGGTGAGGTGCCCATGTGGGTGCTTGGCCGAGTGTGAGCAGGGCTTGTGGGATGGGGCTCCCCACCTGCCAGTGTGTGGGGAGCAGCTCCCCGAGGAGGGAGGGTTCAACTTTCCCAACTCTGGTTGCTTGTCTGGAAAAAGCTCATAAGCCACCAGGCAGCGTGAAGTAGAAGTCCTCCTTCAGGCTGCAAAGTGTGTGTTTCTCACCGTTACTCCACAAACTTGAAAGAATGAAACCGGGGCAGGCAGCTCTGAACCCCAAAGAGCTGCGATTTCTCCGAAATCTCCTGACTTTCAGACCTGATCCCAGGTCCTGGCTGTGGGAACAGGCAGTGAGGTGGGGGCAGACAAGCCCCAGGATCCTGGTGTGCAGGGCAGTCATGATGCTGGTGCAAAGGGACCCCAGGAGCCACCCCAGTGTGCAAGAGAGGGGTACAAAGCTCTAGGTCCTTGGGACTGGTGTGACTCCCAGCAAGGCAGGGAGCGTTTGCAGAGCAAGGGAGGCCGGTAAGCAGGAAAAGAGCATCCATCGTGCCTTTTTCCCAACCCCTTCCTCACTTGCCAGCCAGGCACAGGTAGGGAGACCCACAGTGCAGTGGAGGTGGCAAGGGGGCTGTGGGGAGAGCAAGAATGCTGGCCAGCCCCTGTGTCGTTGTCTCAGCTCTGTGGTGACGTTGCCTAAGCTGTAGAAACAGAATTTTAGAGCAAAGTGGCTTTGAGCTAAGTAAGTTTAAGAATATCTTCTATTTTCAAGCCCCATTCATACCTGCTGACAGTACCCCAATGGCAAGAGACCCATAAGTGTCTCTGTGAGGGCTCATGAGCCACCCATGTCCTGGCCCAGCCATGCTGGGGAACACCAGGGCACCTGCTGGCACAGCAGGCTTCATGACGTTGTTTTAATCTACATTTCTTCATTAGCACACAGCCATAGATCTGAATTAAAAACCTGGGGAGCTGTGCTTCCCCGAGGAGGGGTTCAGACTGCTGCACTTTCGAGCTGACAGAGGCATCCTTCATTTTCCACATCTCAGAATAGGTGCCTTGACCTGTGAAGAGGATTTGGGTTTTTCCTGACTATTGAAGTCCATCCTCATGGTTTAGATGAGAAAAGTATGGCTTTAATGACCTGCAATTCTTGCCCTTGGACTCAAGTTAGGTTTCAAACCCAAGCAATGAAGTGCCTGTGATCCTTATGCTCTTTCTGCTTTTTCTGGGCTAACGCTGAGAGATACAGACCTTTATTTTGACTTTGTGGTTTCTTTGGGAGTTACAAACGGTCTGCAAGGAAAGCTCTCCTGGCTCTCACTGGGAGTTTTACTTAAGCAGGTTCCTCTGGTGCCACACACCCTTTTCCCACTTTCACAGAACTGCCTTTTCTCTCCTACAACTTAAATTTCTTAAGCAAAGTCACTTTTGTTCCTCTGCAGTGTCTGCCCTTTGCTCACATAGGTTTTTGTTACGAGAGTGCCGTGTTCTTGAAGTCCAGCACAGCACAGGGCTGGGGGTTGTGAGAGTTTCCAGCCTTTATATGGCTGCACAAATACATCCAGAAGTGCTTGGAGACCATAATGTCTGGGGAAAGGGCAAGGATAGGGAAGGTTGAGTGAAGAGGTCAGAGTATGGGCACGGACATTTATTGTTCCTCACACACCTTTCCTGCAGGGGAAAAAAAAGGAAAAATAAAAAAATAAAAAAATCCCCGGAAGCAAAGAGCCGATGTTACCATTTCAGGCAGAAGCAGTGATGCGCAAGGAAGTCTGTGAAGCTGGATAAGCCCTGAACTTTGGGAGAATATAGCTATTAGTCTTTAATCCTTAAGTCTTACAGGTGCACCGAACACCAAATCTGGTAGGGAAACCAGGATTTTGCTGCAGGTCTCACACGCACACGTATGCATACATGCAGATAGATGTGCTTAATTATTAATCGGTGTTTGTAACAGACTTGCTTTGGTTGGATGAATGTTTAAAGATTCCAAGGCAGTCAGCATCTCTCACTCTTGGAGAGACACCTCCAGTCCTTGCCCAGCAGGTTTCCAAAGCCACTGCCATCACTCTCACCAGTATCGCTTCGAGACGTAGCCTTATTTTCTGCTAATGTGAGTGTATTTTTTTCATCCAGGCATTGTCTCACTCATCTCCTTGGCTGTACTTTCTTATGAACGTTACTGCACCATGACGGGAATGACAGAGGCTGATACCACAAACTACAGGAAGACATGGACAGGCATCGTCCTGTCCTGGCTGTACTCCTTGGTCTGGACTGCACCCCCCCTTTTCGGCTGGAGCAGTTATGGGCCGGAAGGACCAGGGACAACGTGCTCTGTGAACTGGCATTCAAAGGACATTAACAACGCATCCTACATCATGTGTCTTTTCATCTTTTGCCTTGTAATTCCTTTTGTCATTATTGTTTATTCGTACGGGAAGCTGCTGTGTGCAATAAGGCAGGTAAGTAGATTCCTCAACTGCATTTCTGCTGTCATCCCAAGCCACTCACAAAGCAGTAACGACCACTTTCCACCTTTATAACTCCTCTGCTGTCAGATGCACTGCCACCCTTGGAAACTGGCTCTCCTGTGGCTGCCTCGGTGACCTGCTCCAGTCTAACAGGGCTTTCAAAGTCATGTTCCAGTGTGAGCAGCTGCAAGTCCCTGTGAGAGCTTTATGGATAAAGGCAGTTTGCCAGACCACTTGCAATACTCCCAATTATCCCAAATTAAAACTTAGGAGCGACTTACCTACCTGTGATGAGATTGGTCCTAGGAATTAAATGTGCAGGAAGCCTATGGAGGGGTCAGCATCACCTGCATGTTGAGAGGTTGTACAATCCATGGAGGGTGTAGGAGCTGGGATTTCTGATGATCAGTGCTTCTCCTCTGAAAACATAAGGGTGAACCCTGCAAAAAAAAAGGTGCTAAAAAGAGGAGTCACATATAATCCAGTTGCTGGCAGGATCCAGGCAAAGCTAGAAGCTGGAGTTTAGCAAATGCAAACTATAAGGCATGAAGCTTACCCCTTGCAGAGAAAGCTAATCCATAAATGACCATGAGCTAATTAATCTAGTCCCAAGATAAGAGATATTTGCTTTTAACAGTGCTAACAAACCCAATGAAGCACTTGGTACGGAACGCTGTCAGGTCAGCACTGCCAGGCAGCTGGAAATGCTCATGCACAATTTTTTGTTTTCTGGTGAAGAGCATCTGCATTTAACCATGAGCCCAAGAGAACAAAGTGCCAGGGCTGCCTGCTCATGGCGCGGTGATGCCCCCTGTGGGAGAAGATCCATGAGTGTGGCAGCCCCTCTGTGGGGAACCAGCCAGCGGGCAGGCAAGGACCAGGCAGTTCAGGGCAGGCTGCCTGCTCTCCCCCAGCACAAACTGAGCACTTCCCACCCTACACGGCCCTGATCCCCCACACCCTGGAAGCCAACCCCAGGCTGGGCACCAGCTCTGTCAGTGCTAGGAGATCTGGCTTTGTCCCAGCTCATGTAGTGAGAACCTGAAGGATAAGAGAGAATTAGATAAAATCAAGTTATCAGCTACATTTCAGAAGTAAACATTTAACCTAAGCTTATTATTACTCTGGGTATTAAATCAAATCAGTGTAGATGTTTGAGTTAATCCTGCTGAGTTGTCTCATTACAAATACCGTTTGTTCCCCCGACAGCAAGCTCAATCCTCTTTGGCCACCGAATTTGCCAGACACACACCTGTGTCTGCGTGTGAGTTATCCTTCCAGGAAGGAGGATTTTCCATGAGGAGGGAAAGTTAAAAACAGCTAGTGCTGCTGGAGGTGCCTGGGCATAGCCGAGCATGGAGGGCTGGGGATGGTGGAGCTCATCTGGGAAGCCGGGAGAGCAAGGGAAAGGTGGGAGGCAGCGGAGCCCCAGGGGCAGATTGCCCCAGAGCCCCCTGCCCAGGGCCCAGGCAGTGTGCCATGGCCCACAGGCTTCTCCCAGCTCAGCCTCCCCCGCAGCAGCGAGGTGCAAGAAGCAGCAGCAAAATCCCTGGTGGGTGTAAGAGGGAGGTAAAAAAACCTGAACAAAAGAAGCTTCACATGCAAGCTAAATATTTAAGGAATTGAACAACAGACTTTTTTTCCCTTTAAAAGATCCCAAATTATAGCCTTTTATCATGCCTTCAGCTCCTGCCGTGAACAGCTTCCTGTAACCGAGTTTATCTGCATCACTTACAGAAGTTGCAGTGGAGATGGGGGTGTTTGGTTTCAGCCAGGCATGAAAAATTATATCCTTTCGCTTGACATTTGTATTTTCATGCTCTGGTTTCTGACATGATTGTCATCACAGGAGATATGCAGGGATGCTTAAAATCTTGGAAATCAGCCCAGGCTCTCATATTCTCCTGTGCTGCTTCCAAGCAGCTGACAGATTCTACTGCCTTGCTTCAAGCTCGTAGTTTCCTTAAACCTGAAGAAAATTGTCACCCCCAGGAGAGGACCCATTTTAGCGCCCAACTCATTTAAGGCTGGCAGGCAATGGCCAGAGGGAAGGGTTTGCTCTGAGCCATTTCAAATGAATACCAGAGAAGCTGCTGACGATAAATGTGTATACTGAAAACAACCATTACAAAATCAGGGGTGTTTGTGGTTCCAAAGACGTTGAGCTTTCCTCTTCATTATCTCCTTTCTTTTGATCCCGATTTCATACCTCCCCTGTGAAGCACTGTGCAGGACCCAGGTGAAAGCAAAGGCTGCTGCTTTACCTGTAGGAAGCTGTTGTGCTGCAAAAGCATGATGAAGTTGTGCGGTGGCAGGCAGCTGGGTGTGAGGGATTACCTCTCCTTCCTGACATTCCTGCCCAGGAGGCTTCAACCGCAGCACCTCAGCAGGATGGCAAGAGCCAGCTTTGCCTCCCGTGGCCAATCCCGTTCCCACAATGGAGCTGCAAGAGGAAACCTGCTGACTGGGGTTTGCTGCAAAGAGCAAGGGAGATTTATAATTGCCTTAGTTTTGCTGGCAGAGTCTTGGAGCGTGTTATTTCCCCTGTAGCTGAGCATGTGGTTTCAGGTGAGTACACAGGATCGCATCCACGTTACGCACCCCAGCAGGGAAGCTGTAGTCCCTCAGCTCAAACCGACTTAGAAGTTTGCAGAAACAACAGAAGTAAAACTGAGCCTGGGCGACAGCTGGCAACCACCCCTCAGCAAGCTGCAAGAAGCTGAAAAGCAAATCCCAAACCCACTCTTTCTCTTGCATAGCTGGGGGCCCTAGGTGGTCCAAGGAGCCTGAGCAGTGTTAGGGGACAAGGGGCTAACCCATTTCAGTGCTCAGGGCTGAACCATGCAAATGGCTGCCTGCAGCTGGGAAGACCCTCTGGGACAGGAAGATGAGCAGCACAGGCGAGCTGCATGTGTCCTCCATCCAAATCCCCGTGCTGGTTTGAAAAGATTTGTCACATCTATTGTTTTACTGCTTCAAAACCATTCTAACCATCTAAGCCTCAAAGACAACTTCAGCAATGCAAACAATTCACGGACTACTGGAAACAATAGTTTGGGATTCCTTCTAGCATTCCTTCTGGTATACTTCATAGTGTTTAGTTCAGGTTCAACATGAGCTCTTGGATGTCCTGGAGAGGTGAAAGATCTTTATGGCCATTCCTGGCTTTTACCAGGTGCTTAACTTTGAGGGGCATGGGGTGTAAAGATGCCAAGTACATACCTGTTTGGGTGAACTGTCTCATCAAATGTGGTGCATTTGCAGCCCAAGTCCCTCTTTGGAAATAACCAGCTCACTGAAAGCAACGTGCAGGCAGTGATTCCCCCGTTACATCTACGAAACTTGCAGGAGACAGTCATTCTGCTGCCGAGTTTCAGAATGGCTGTAGTCAGCACGTGAGACAATGTTTGTTGGAAACAAATAAATCATTTCTTCAGCACAGAGATTAAAAAATCATCTATTACAATCTTTGACGAGACTTTTGGCAGAGTCCCCTCACATGAATTGTCAGAATGCAAATAGAATCAATTTCAGCTTTTATGTCGCTGTATTACAGTATAGATTTTTTTTTTTCCTTAATTAACTGACAGGCTACTCTTCTGTCATCTCCTTGACAAAATTAATCTGAAGTCTTGCCTCCAAATTGTTGACTGTGCTTCATCCTTGGAAATTAGTACATGGGCTTAATACTCTCCTTTTCCACACCGGCTACTGCCCTGGGTTGAGTTACATCAGCATAAAACTGATACAAGTGCAGTGATAGCAGAGCTCCTCAGGTTTAATGGGAGGTACAGCAGCTCTCTCACCTCAGTCTCCAAATCTGATCCGTTTCCAGACTTTCAGTTCCCCTTCTTGTCCCACCCCACCAGAGCATCCTTCCTTGTAGGGAGAAAAGGAGAAAGCAGCGCAGCAGCAAAGCCCATCAGAGGTCATGTTTTCTGGCAGGGCTGCAGCCCTGTCTCCTCTTCTCCAGCTGGCACTGGCACACCAGCCAGGGGACAGGTACCCAGCACTAGTGGCCCATGGGGATGTTCCTGTTCCTGCCATGAGCCCCCACACAATGCACAGGCTGGCCCTCTGGTGTGGGGAGGGCTAGAGAGCAGAGCACAGTCCCAAGCGATGCTTGCTGCCCCCAGCACCTCCCAGACATGCTTGCTACAGGGACCAAAGGCATGTCAGGGACTGCACTGTGGAAATAATCACCTGTGGGCTCTTAAAGCATATCCAGGCTTGTACCATCCTTATCACCCACTGCAGGGCCCTCTGAGCCCCCTCACTCCAGGGGTAATCACAACCAAGGCAGGGAAAGCCAGGATCTAGGTGTGCTTTCCATCAGACATTTGCCCTCTTGGCCTCTCAAGCGTTACAGAAAGGAAAAACCAAATGCAGCAAGGCATTTGATGTGTTATATGTATTTTCTTAATTAATCCAACAGTTTCTAATGTTGGGTAATAGTTTTGTACAGCTTGGGCAGAGGAAAATGGTGGGAAACAACACCATTTGACAATGATTCCCTTCCAGAAGAGGAAGGGTAATTACATTGGTCCTCAAGCATTTATCTAGACAATTACTAATGCTGCTGTAGTTCTTACCCAGACAAATTGAGACTGAACTGGGTGGGGATGTGAGACAAACACATTCCCAAAGGCAGGAAGCATTAAAGCTTAAGCACTGAAACACTTCAGATGCCAAATAAGAGAAATCAGACTTAAGACAGCTGGACCCAGAGGAGCCTGTAGTAATAGTGCAGCCCCGGTGATCGAAGAGAGCAATCACCTTTAGAAATAAGAAAATCTACCCAAGCACAAAATAAACAGGGAATTGGTTTTCTTTGCTCCATTTGACTTCAATGCCAGCGAAAATGCAGCTGTGGGATGCATTTAAATTTTCTGTCTCAAATGGTAGCAGGTGCTCTGCTCATTAGAGTTGCTCATACTGTGTGCATAATCACAGCTGCCCATACTTGGTTGGTCTCTGCTGCAGGTTCTCCTGCATTAACTGCTCCCTCTCAGAGCTGGAGGAACTTTTCCATTAGCAGCAACAACCATGGGCACAAAGCAGCTGTGATTAATTTTTTTTTTTCCCTCTAGCTCAAATATTTTTCAGCAGGTGCTTCAGAAACCGAAGTGAAGTGTTGAAGCCTTTGCAGTCAGCGAAGCTGAGTTTCGCAGAGCGCTTTCAGCCTGCAGGACAGCAGGGAGCAGCCGTGCCCCACAGGCTGAGCTGCACTTTGCTTCTTCCCAGAGCACAGTCACCCACCAGTGCCAGATACCACATTTTCCTCCTCCACTGGCTCTTCACGATAC
>VXBJ01001277.1:104378-139195 GCA_013400055.1 Nycticryphes semicollaris | reverse complement strand
GGGAGCCCAGGCTCCCATCCCGTGCTGTGCCACCTACCAGGCAGCATTTCTGTCCATCCTGTTCTCCAGGATTATGGATTCTTATCCCCATCACTGCTCTGGGTTTCACCCCCATGAGCACCTAACTTGCAGGGAAAGCGTGCTGTGTGAATGAGAAGGGAGAAATGCGCCCCCAGAACCAAGTTATTTTATGATCAGGTAAAAAAACAAAAAAAACAAACAAACAAAAAAAACAACAAAAAACAAAACAAAACAAACAAACAAACAAACAAAAACACCAAAAAGGAATTGGTGAGGAGGCTCAGCAAATGAGTGAATCTCATCTGTACCTTTCACAGGAGCACCCCTCACAGCAACCCTTGAAGCACTGCTTAAAATTCCCTCCAGCTCAGCAACCAAATGCAAACTACCTCTCAATTAGCAGTTGCCTTGGGAAAACACCCTCAGCCATCAACCCTCAGTCTAATGACTGGCCTTCTAGGCTTTGCAGAGTAAAATACCACAAAAATGCAAGTCTGGGAGTGAGATTCGCTGCCTCACCTCTACAGGAGGACTATGACCGAGCTCCCCTGCCCTGACAGTAGTCTGGGCTCCCACTTGGTCTTCAAACCCAGACAACTCCGGGTAGATCAGCAGGGGATGGAGAGCAAACCACTACCCCAGAGCATGGAGCCATTTCAAGCCTAATGAATCTCTACCCCAAACGCCATGGGTTTTCCATGATAGCAGCCAGGTTTCACGCCCCAAATGATCAAACTCTCTTCCTGACTGTCCTGGAAAATACCACAGACACACCATCATGTTGCCAGCTCTCTGGGTTTGCAGAGGGAGAATAGGTTTAGCACTGCAAACACTCCACACAGAGGAGCCCAAGAGTCTTCTCTGAGACATTCTGCAATTGCAAAGGTCCCATTTAAAAGTGCACATCAGCATAGAGCTGCTGTACACATCCACTTGGCAGTGATCACATACACTAGCACTAATTCAATTAATTTGCTTTTAAAACATGCACATCTTGGAGCACAGCTATTGCCTGTGCTCTTTGGGAGACCAATGCAGGGTCTCCTGCTTCCCTGGAAAGGGAAACACTAGGACACCCTTCCACATGGCTGCAGCAGCCACAAGGTCTGGGCTGAGCATGCTTGCCTGGACATCCCAAGGACACTGGACAATCTTGGGTGAACATGTCCTGAGGGTCCTATTCTCCTAATATTTTATTTTATATCTAGAAATCACATAATATTTGATAAAAACTCCACTCTCGATGAGAAGAACATGCTATCATCACAGTCGTTACTGATCAAAGCATCAGAGAAAAATGCAAAAGGAGAGGAACCAAAGCAGTGTGAACATAAGTACTGCTGAAGTATTTGAATATTCATTCTCACTGACAGATGTGCTATGCAGATTAATAACTCCAAAGGACATGCTTCCTGTGGCCTGTAAATGTTTTCTGTCTTTTTTATTTTTTTAAGTGCCCCAAAGCCTAGAAGCTCACCCACTGTTACAGAAAGTTAAATAGGAGAAGGACAAGGTGATGCTTAGAACCCAGAAACCACCCAGCAGCACTGCACCATGCCCACACTTGGTACGGGAGCTTTGGCAAACATCGACCACAATGAATTATTTTAACATTCTGATATTTAAAATGAATAATTAACCCCTTTTAGTGATTACAAGGCCTCTCCTTACCATTATGGAGCCCTCTGTGTTTATAAAGGCAAATGAGGAACTGAATTTAGATTTAAGACATTCTGGACATCATGAATAGTCATAACATTTGTCACCTTGTTCCCTTCCCGTGTAGCACGGCCAAGTGAGGTGGAAGTCTCTACAGCACTCCAAAAGCCATGGGATGCTCAAGTCAGCCCAAACCATGCCTCAGTACCTGAGGGAGTGAAAGGTAAAACAGCTTAGGAAAAAAACAGGGAAAAGGAAATGCTTAGCTGGAAAAATAGATCACTTACATGGACTGTCACCAAGCTTCAATAATGTAAATGTATTCACTTTGCATTTTCACGTGCCCTTAGAAGGGAGGGTACCATCTCTTAGTGGTGTAGTTCATAGACATTTGCTCCTAAATCTCTACTTGGGCAAGAAGTGGGCACAGGGGCAGTGCAGTTGAGACCTTTCCCTTGGGCAGGGAAAGCAGAGCACCTCCTAAGCAAATCCCAGCATGAGGCTCAGCTCCCTCAGGCTACATTGCTTTTACAAAAAAAAAAAAAAACCAAAGCCAAAAACAAACAAACAACAATCACCAAAACAAATGGATGAAATTCTGGTTGAAATAAATTAGCGGTTTGAGGCAAAAGCAATTTCGTACAGATGTTTTAGTCCTCCCTGTGCATAAGGTGTTCTGCTATCCATAAAATTACACTTAGACCCAGGCCAGAAACCAGGTGCCAAGAATGCTGTGGTCATGGAATAAATGTGCAACTGCTACCGTGAGAGTCCCCACAAGCCTCCACACAACCCTCCACCCATCACCTGCAGACATGCTTGCTCCCTTCCTGGAAATCCTGAGGAAGGTTTTCCAGCCTGGAGAATAATTGCATTTTTTGCTCCTGAAACTAGTACCAACTATTTAAAATGAGTTTCCATCTCTGCTCCCCACCACTGGCTCAGGTTTGCTCAGGCTGCAGCAGGAGCCAGAAGAGCCTCCCAGTTTCACCGAAGGCAGAGGTGGTGGTGTGTTTTCTTTGACTTGCGGAGAACTGATAAACCTCTTCCATTTCACAGCTTCTACAAGGAACCACACACAACCAAAGAGCTAGTATGTATTAATATATATATATTTATAAATCTTAGAGGGGTTTGGTAGCTGCCCTCTTGTACATAGGAAAGTCCTGGACCTCAACAAACCCAGCCAGTTGGGAAATTGCTTAGCTGGAATTGTGCAAGGGGTGCTACAAAAAGTTTGTCTTTGACTCAGATGATGGAATCTGGGGTTTTGTCATCGGGCCAATGACATCATGAGATGTCAGCTCACTAGATCTAGAGCAGGTAAGCAGAAGTTTCCAAGTGACAAACCAGCATTGGCTGCTTTTTGCCTCAAGTCCTGTCTCCTCTTTCGTTCTTCCCCATTTCTGCCTGTGCTGTGCTGCAGCCCGACCTGCTGGGCTCAAACCTATTACACCGATGTAAAATCTGTTCTATGGAGTAAAAGCACAAGGTCTGCCAGGAGCAAAGCCCTCCTCTCATGGACGAGCATTAAAATGGGAAAACCAGCATAGAGTTGGCAACTTGCTTTTCTCAGTCTTGTTTTCACAACAAGGCACTGAAAGCTTGGGAATTTTAAGAAAGCCTAAGCTCTGAATCAAAGATTATATGAAAATATTTTCGTTACAAACATGGGTAATGCTTCTGGGGTTTATGACTGCAGTGGGAAGATTTTAAGCGTAATTCAAAGACTCAGACATTAGGAAGGATAGAAAAACCTTTCTTAAAATTAAAATCTAGCCTGATCTTGCAACATTTCTGGATAGTAGCATCAGCCATTTATTTTCCTTGATAAACTTTAGTGTTTCCTCTCCAAGCAATAGTTTTTTAATTATTAGGAGAGACCACATATGAGCTACTGTTAAACCAGCCACTACATCACTGCCCACTGTTTCAGAGCTTCAAGGAAAGTCTTGTTAAGCCCCAGCAAGTTTCCAATGGTAACTTCTTTTCCTTTCTGTAAGCACCCTGTTGACTTTTTGAAGCTTTCTGTTGGCCTTCTATTTCTATTAGCTCAGCCTTTGCTAAGCAAGCCCATGCTTGCAGAGGTAGGCTATTCGCATCTCAAGAGGTCTCGTGGACTCTGGAACTCCTGGCCCTGCTTGCCAGGCTTCCTTGGCAGCCTGCTTTGTGCACAGGATATACCTGATGTCATTTTAGGCACCTCATAGCTCTTTCCAAGTGAAACATAGACATACTGATGAGCGTGCCCATGGAACTCCTGACCTGAGTTATGAGCATCAACCAAGAACAGAGACAGCACACTAACACTTCAAAGAGCTGAGAGGTTCCCCTCAAGCATCCAACATAGCTACTGCAGACACACTACCTACATTTATCAATTCTTAAAAGTAGGGCATGCACTGATGTGCAGGGACCATCAAGAAGTTGCACAACCACTTCAGAAGAAATTGGATTGACCTTTAATGTACAGGCAAAGCAATTTAATTGCAACTTTCTTAAGTTATAGTCTGGTTCTATAGTATCTATTAAAATAACTGCACCTATTAATTAATTCACCAGGGCAGAGTGTAACGGGGCATACCTGATTTCATATATCTCAGGCTCTACTTCTTGATGCACAGGCAGTGATGTCTGAAGGTGGTTCAGCTGCTGCCACAGCTCCGGGGTTGTGCTGCCTGTTTTAGAGAAATACATCAGCTTTGCTTATAAGACAGGGGTCTCAGCTGGTGTGCTCAGACCATCACATATCCACTTTTCCCCCCTCTATCTCACTTTATTCCAAATTTTCTCTAGGATCATTATCCTACTCCTGTTACTATCCTTGTCAGCTTTCCAAGCTCTAAATACTANAAAAAAAAAAAAAAGCCAAGAGAAAACATAGTCAGTTACTCAGCTGAGATTCTCAGATCAGCCTGGGGATTCAGGAATTAATCCCAGTGGGAGCTTTGTGACTAAACCTCCCAGGTGACCCTGGGTGTACTCAGCTGTGCTCTCCTGTCCTGAACATTACTGAGCAATCCCATACGCATTGCTGAAAAAACATATTTTACTTTCCCAGCAATGTGATGACTCTGTTATTTCTGCACAGTGTGTGTCAGCAATATCAAGCAGGAATTTGCTGTGTCCACAGTGACCCCTATTTAAACCTGGTCTTATTGTTTGTTGCAATATTCTCTCATCCATGTCCCTCTCCTGTCCGTGACAGCCAATGCCACACCACATGGACACTGTATTTGAGAGCATTCCTGTCCTACACTAGGAGGATGACCTGCTTTGACATGGGGGTTGGACTAGATGATCTCCAGAGGTCCCTTCCAACCCTGTATCATTCTGTGATTCTGAGGATGGATGTACCACTCACTAATTATGATTAATGAAAAAAAAAAAAAAAAAGAGAAGTAAATTAATCACTTCTGCGGGCTGAATTGCCATCTAGAGGTGCTTCTCTGTAGTAGAAAACAAAAAGCAACAGCCCTTGAATGACAGATCTCAGCACAGGGATTGTCCTCCTGTATCCATAGCCATCTTCACCATGGATTCATTCTAATAGCAGAGGCTGATACATGTCTGAGGCACATCATGATTTGTAAAGCCCCAGGCAGAGGCAAACAGGCAAACCTGCGAAGTCGTGGGTTGCATTAAGCTTATATAGAAATGCCTATAAAATAGATGTCATTAAATACTTCACTGGCCCCAGTGTTTGACATCTTTGTGATCAAGCTTCAGCTGAGTTTTAGCTGGAAAGTGCACAGTGAAGACTGCTTTGGCAAAAAGGACAGCTTACATGTAGGAATAAATGCATAGTAACATTTCCAGTACATTAGCCTTCTTTCTGCTCACGTAAGTTGTCATGGAATGTGACTCCAGCCCATTGGGAAACCATCTTTTCACTACTCAGTGATGTTCCCAACATCAGCCTTTACTGGCTCCCCGTGGCAGGGACTGAATCCTGAACAGAGCCCAGGAGAAACGTGATAAGGACCTTTTTGCTAGTTTTCCATGTCAAAATTAACATCTATGGGAAGCATGTGAAAACATCACTGTAAGAGCAAGATGTGACCAGAGCCTCCAACTACACTGGAAATGAATCCCCCCAATCCTCCTAACTCAGCACACTGGACCACATATGCAACATTTGTAATGAGTGATACAGAGGCATCATAAATATTAGAAAACTGAGAATATAATTTTTAGAACGATTTCTCGAAAAGAAAACATAGAGCTATAAAAGCACATTTTCTGTGGGCGCTTTCTGTACTGAAACCTACACAAATAGTGAGGTGGGTGTTTTTTTATTTCTTGCACAGCAGATTGAGTTTAGATTTTTGACCCAACCAGAAGTGAAAGACACTACAGCATCTCAGTGTACTGCCAGGGTAACCCTGTGCTAAATTCCTGCAGCAGCATCTCTGCTGTGAGCCCTCAGCCAGAAACAGGCCAGCAACTTCTACAGGCCAGCAACCCTGGACAAGCTGCCTGGGCCAGACTTGTGCTTTTACTTTCCCTGCATGTTATGAAGACAAAAAGTTAAAAGAAAAGCCCAGAGCATCACTTGTCAGCATCACACAAACTCCTGTCCAACTACAGAAGTTGATTTGATGGTGAAAGTCCAGGCACAGCCTTGGAGTTTTGTGGTATAATCCATGGCACCCTCTGCCAATGATGTGCAAGCAACATTTCATGGTTGTTGAGTTTTAGTTTTGCAAAAGTTTTCTGCATTTGCCTGGAGTATTAATATCAAGGTCTCAGCTTTCCTTGACCGACCACGGGAGCCTCAAAATTGAAAGAAAAATGCTTCAAGGAGAATTACAGAAGAGGGAGGATATTCATATTTTCTGGTCTTACAGGATGAAAATAATAATTTCCTACTGCTGGCAAGGAAATGAAAACCTTCCCTTGCTTACCCACAAAGCCATTCCCTGGCAGCATCAGCTTTAATTTTTTTAAGGATAAGAGAAAATACTTAAAAAGTAAAGAGATGATATAGGTTTGCCTGAGAAGGGTATGTTGTGCTGGTAGAACATGGGCCATCAACAGTACACCACTAGCTGTATTTCAGTGCTCAAACCAGTGATGAAAAGCAGCTTTTCCCCCCCATTTAACTGTGTCAGCATCAGGATATTCAGAGACCAAGCAGTACACCCACTGCCCTGTGCCTGAGCTCTGCTGAAGATTATTAGGTAGGAAGTATCTCCAGAGTCCTCCTATCACACCCAGTTTCCGATCAGGCTGATTTTGATCTGGAAAACATCCAGTAAACATTTGTCTTCTTTGACCTTACCTGAAGAAAGAGGAGAGGGTTGTTGGGTTGTCTGTTCTAAAATCAATAGAAATCAATAGAAAAAAAGGAGCTTCTATTTTCCTCAAAGCGCACCACTCGCAAGGCGTTGCTCACCACCCACCCCAGGTGTCTCCTGACATGGGAGAGAGGACAGAAGGACCTCAGAAAGGCACAAAAAATTAAGGATTTTGTGTGTGGATAAAGGACTCTAGCAGCCATCTGCCAATGCCTTTCAGTTCCTCTTCTCAAGAGCCTAAAAATCAAGCACACACGATGCAAAATACAACTACTCTTCCATTTCCATCCCCATACCCATCTGCTCCAATCCAGCTGCTTCTACTTCATGCCTCAGCCTGAGCATCTTGAGAAGTTTTATACTAAGTTGGGGAAGACTTTTTAAAAATCTGAACGCAGGGAAAATGTCATACAGAATCAACTCCACGAAATATAAGAAGATAAATGCAAGCTTTCTCTCCAAGATGTCTGTGAATAAATCTGAGCTACTGACGCCTGTGGGTGTCTCTGAGTGAAATATTCACCTCTCACTAATGGAAATATTTTGATTAACAACTTTATTTGCCTTGTGGCAAATACCACTTTTTTTTTTTCTTCTGTTAAATCACAGACAAGTGTCAAGAAAGATTTCATTTGCACATTAACAGGATATTTATAAAGTACTCAGTGTTAGAGTTCCCTCAGCAGGCAATTACAGATATGTTCTACTTTTTGAACAGTTTTGGGTTGGTTTTTTAATTAGTCTCAAGGTGACTTCCAGCACAGAAATACATCCCACTGGATTTCCCATAAAACTGCTTGTAATCATTAGTTTCTCGTGCTTACTGCAGCACTTTGCCGTGCAGGCATTACACAGCTATCAGGAAAATGTACTGAAAACTAGGAAACAAGGGTGAGGCATAAGACAGCAGTATTTGTACACAGTATGATTTACTTACCGGTACATGTGAACCCCAAGTCCAGAGAAGGATCCTGTTGTAAATCAGTTTAATTCCACTGCTGACTTTTCCAATGGATTCAGGGAAGAAAGTTCTCTCAAATGCTTGTTCTTCATGTTCTTGCCTGTCTCCTGTCCTGCCCCAGTGGCCTCTGGGTCCAGAGCATTTCATTCTGGGCTGGGTGCATCACTGCTGGTAGGACTCATGCAAGCAGTCCTTCTGGTAGCACAGGGTCAACTGTCCTCCAGGGCTAGTTAGACCAGGGCAGTTTCTTCCCCTTCTTCCCTCCTGCCCAAGACACTCACATCAAATGCTGCGGTTTAGAGGAAGCTGGAGAATGGAGAAAGCTATTCTAGACAAATGGCTCTATCACCAATCCTATTTCAAGCATCATGTACACATTTTGGGGACAAAACATACAAACTCTGCCCCACATTGGCCAACTCTTCTCCAGACAATGACATTTCAGGTGACACTGCCAGCCCTGCCCCCAGTGCAGCCACTCCAGGAGCTCCCATGCATCATCATTTGCTCCCAGTATGAGCACTGCTAATACTGTGTTTGTGCCTTTCTCCCATCCAGGTGAGTGGCATCAGTAAAGGGACTGGTCGGACCCGGGAGCAGCGCGTCCTGATCATGGTGGTGGTGATGGTAATTTGCTTTCTCCTTTGCTGGCTGCCATACGCCACTGTGGCACTTATAGCCACATTTGGGAAACCTGGTCTCATCACGCCTGCAGCCAGCATCATCCCATCCATCCTTGCCAAAAGCAGCACAGTCTACAACCCCATCATCTACATATTTCTGAACAAACAGGTAAGTGAAACGTTATCCTTATGTTTACTCAGATTCAATGTACACAAGAAGTAAAGGAAAAATGAGGGGAAATAAAGACTGCATTGGTCACATCACTGAAAAAACAGGTGAGAGGGAAGCACAGAAAAAGAGCTACAGGGAGCAAATTTAATTGAAAAATCCAGGCTTTTGGAAGCTAAATAATCAACTTCTCACATGTCCAAATAGCAACTGATGGGCCCTTCCTTTCCCCTACGCAATATGATGGACAGTAAATTAAAAGCAGAGGAGATGAAATCCATGTTCCACCAAGCATGAAGGCATCAGATACTGGCTGAAATTGATTCAGAGACATGAAGTTTTGTAAGGATGTGAGCCTTTCCTACCCTACACCATGCCCCAGCACAGCATGTTGCCCACAGTAACACCTCTTATTTGCAATATCAACTTTCTTTTCCTCAATTTACACTTCTAACCCCCTGGGTACCCTACTAGGTAAAACATGAGCCCTTCCTGACATGTGGGCAGGTGGAGGACCATGTGCTGGTCCTAGCTGTAGTCCCACAGACAGCAAGGGGAAAACTCATAATCTGTCAGGCGAGTGGGTTCAAAATCATAAAACCTTCCCCTTTCCCCTTGCAGTAGGCTACATTTTCTTGTGCAAGCTAAGAAAACATGATGCTGTTCGTGAGAAAGATCACAGAATGGTTCGGGTTGGAAAGGACCTTCAAGATCATCTAGTTCCAAGCCCCCTGCCATGGGCAGGGACACCTTGTACTGGACCAGACTGGTCGAAGCCCTATCCAGCCTGGCCTTGAATACTTCCACATCAAGGTGATGCACAGCACACAACGGGCAGGAGCCAGGGTAGCCCCTTGTACAGGGACAGAGAATAAAAGCTTAAAAGAGGAAGGGGTGTGAACAGAGATCTACAAAAAACAAGCGGAGAGCATCAGAGCTGAGTTCAGTCCCTCAACCATCTTCAGCTCCATCAGCCCACTTAAGTCATGCACATTTCATTGATCTTGGCATTTCTGATGTTATAGCAGGTGGATAATTTGTTCATCTGAATCCAGCAAATCTTCCACTTTAATTAATATTTGGAAGCTGTTGGGAAGCACAGACAATAAATCACTCTCTCGATAACAAATAATGACAGTAAAGGACTGATTTGAAGCCTGGCAGTAACTGCAGGTGTTTTTCCCAGGGCATGAGAAATTCCCAGGGAGTAAAAACTTTGCTTCACACCGTGCATCAGCTCTACTCACTGCCACTAACACCTCGGGGAGTACATTGCTTTCTCTGCTCATGCTCAGCCTCCTGCAGAACTCCCTGACTTCTGCCCTGTAACAGAAGCAATTTTTTGCTTCTCCTTTATTTTTTTTTTTTAAGAAATTCTCTCCCTCTCCATCCCATCCATGTTCTCACACAGGCTGCTTTTCCTGTCTAACACTGCAGGTCAATATTTTTCATATTACTAAGTTAAGCTCCACAACTACAGCCACAAGAAGAACTCCCAGGAACTAGTATATTTTGTTCATGCAGCATTCAAAATGCTGGTGTTTGTTTATATGTAAATTTTAGTTGTCTGACCTTTTTTTGGCTGCTGGATCACCTAACTGATCCCAGATGTTGTATTCCTGTTTTGAGAAGGGGGTTTTCTTGACCCCTGTGTGACTGTCAGCTGCCCCTGGGATAGCAGCCAGCTATGCCGATGAGTACCGGAGCGCAGACCAGCTGGGAGCCAGCCCGGCTCTTGGCAAGAGGGGCTCTTGGAGGAAAGTCCTTCTGCTGGCAGCAATCCAGCACCTGGGGAGCTACAGCCTGGATGATACCGTGAGACCTGCATGAGAATTACCCCCCTTGCCTTAACACCCAAAGTGGGGTGGTTTTTTTTCCAGCAGTTGCCTTTTTGATTTGCAAAACATTCCCGGGGCATTTTGAAAACTCAGGGCTGAGAAAGGACAGGGATAAGCACTGCAGGGGGAGCAAACAGATTTACAGTGCAAGCAGGAGTTGCTGGTCATCCAGATAACTATGCTCAACATGGATAGTTTTCCAGATGCTATGGAAATCTATAGGGGACATCTTGTTAACTGATGCAGCTTTCATTTCCCTCTAATTTCATGGTACTTCTAAACCATGACATCCAGGCTTCCCCCAGCTTTGGTAAATATGCAGAAATCTTTGATCAGGCTAGATAAAAATCAAAGAACAGGTCAGATAAAATAGTATACGCATCGAGTTCCTCCAGACAAGAGGTAGGTGAAGGTTAAACAGATAAAAGAGACTTATGCTGTAACAGAAATTTTCTGGGGATTAAGGAACTACAAAAATATGGCTGACAAGAGCCTCACTCACCCACACAAACTCAGTCACAATGGGAGGGGGGAAAGCAGAACTCAGAAAAATAGATATTTTAATAAATAAAACAGATATATACACATATTATATATAATATAATGAAATTTAAAAAATGCTATTTACTTTCTTATACAAAGGAAGTCTGTAATTCCTGTGAAACTTCAGTTTCTCATTAAAAAAAGGACCTTTCAGATGATGCAAAAATTGTGTGAAACTTCTCAAAAGCCATTTTCCCTAGCAAGCAATTCTGCCAACAAAAAGCATCATGATTTTTCTCTTGGCTGTCGATAGCAAGAGTTGTCAGAGCTTGTTGCTATCAGCTGTGTTGTACAGAGAATCACTGTCAAAGTTGGTTTGGGGTCTCTTGGCACTAGAGAGATCAGCTATCAGTATTTGGCTGTGCTGTTGTAAGGAGGCCATGAAGAAAATCTGTAAGGTCTAAAAATACTTATTTCTTCTGCTACAGGCATTTCCCTTAACTTCATGCAAGAGCCTCCCACTGCTCTCATATACACTATATGTTATGCCACACAACTGAAAAAAATCCCTCGATGCCAAACCAACCCTATCTGAGAGCTTAACCAAGCACTTCACACAGCTCCTCATCTTTTCCTTAGCTGAATACAAATCAAACCAGCCAACATTGCTCCCATTGGCGATTCAATTAGCTTGATCCCTACTGCACTTTTAGTAATGGGATATGTCACTTGCTGGGCTGCAGGCTGGCATCAGTGGTCTGTCAGAGCTCCCTGAAACCTCTGCCTCACAGCAGACTGACAGCATCGATACCTGAGCATGTGGTCAGCTCAGTCAGGTAACAGAAGCCTACAGACCCCCAAATAGGCTGAAAAGTATTTAGTCCTTTTCTCTGTCTTACAATACAGTCAGTGATATTTGTATTAAGTAAAACCACGGGATGACTGCCTCTCTGAAAACTTTATTTCTGGCTCTCTCCCATCTCTATGGCTTTTTAACAAAGGGACACTGAAAATATAAATCAATCGAAAAAATGAATTTAAAAACCCAACTGCCTCAAAATAAATACAGCACCCAATCTGCAAGCAGAGCAAGCACAGTGCACCTTCTGGATTTTAGCACTTTACCTGTCCCCTGTAGCGCTGAAATTGTGGTGCTAACATTCCTTGTTCATGAAACACATGGCCAAAATGACTTCTTTTCCTTTCCTTGGTTTTGTTCTTCTTTCATTGATGTGCCTGGTTTGTGTGTCCAGAAGAAGGAAAGAGGCAGGCACCTCTTGCCTCAGCTCCTGCTCCCTGGGAGCCCATCCCACCTTAGCTTATAGAGACCTTGACCTCAGCATAAGCTCCCACTTAGCACAGGGACATATCGTTTTCTACAAAGCAATTCAGATTCTAGTACAACGTATTACTACATCCATGTTTCTTCAGGACCAGTCCAGGAACTTAAATGAATACAAAATGACCATCAGATGAAGCTTGTCTGAAAAACAAGTGAAATCCCTGCTAACCTGCTGTTTTCTGCGTGTGTGTGATAGTTTTACAGGTGCTTTTTGGCGCTGCTGAGATGCAACAAAGCAATGGCAAACTCCAGCAGTAAGTCCTGGTCCAGGTCCGGCCGGGCACTGCAGCGGGCAGGGGGTGACAGTGGCCCTGCAGCAGCTGTCTCAGCCGGGAACCCCTCAGCTGGGAGTCCATACCTGCCTCCACGAGACACCCCAGCAGCCAAAAAAGCCGTGCTGGTGACCCACTACATCGCCTGAGCCAGGCTGCTGAGCTAATGCCACCGGCTGCCACTGTGTTTGGGGAATTTGAGTCCAGATGCAAGAGTTTTGCCAAACAACTTCACCTTGTGGCTTTGTTTCTGATCGAAACTTGCCTGTTTGCTTCCTCAGAGGTTGGTGTCACCAATAAGCCATTTCCCTGTTTCTCAAAGACTCCTCCCTAATCAAATGCCAGGAGTGTTATGGGAGTTTTGGAAGAAAACAAAATAATAATAATAATAAAAAAACCAACCAAAAGCACATGCCTCTAGAAAAAGGTATAAAAAGTAATTTTCAAAAAAACATGTTCTAAAGACTGTCTGCCAAAACCCAACCAAACACAAAATCCCAAACCCAACAAGAAGACAGAGATCCAGAGCACTTTGCTGCAAAATAGCTCCAAGAAACAACCTGCACATAAAGTGGGGAAGCAAACAGGATATTCTCCAGGAGAAAAACAATCAGACTTGCAGAAGGTTTCTCTCTGGTTTGGATTATGCTGTACCTTAAAAGTCTCACTTTGATTTTCAGTACAAACCTGAATATATTATGAACAACTTCAGTTAGAAATTAAAGCTCTACTAAAATTTATAGTTATTGAATATGTCTCAAAGTGTACAAATTGCAGCTGAAGCTTGAGAAACCAAGTGCTGTCAGGATTTTTTTTTTTTTTTTAAATTATTGGCTTGCAAAGTTATTGTACCAAATAATAATCTCCTCATAACACCCAGCAAACAAACAACTCTCCGAATATTCAGGACAAAGTTGGGTGAAGCCCTCACCTCTGGAAATTCGCTGGTTTGTAAGTGTTAAGACAACAGCAGGAGCGATCCCAGCTCTTTTGAGAAGTGAGGTGGTTATCTGAGGAATTGTGGAGCCAAAAGGCCCAGGCTGTGAGCAGTGCAGCTGCATTCATTGATACCAGATGAAACCCTGCGGCATCGAGCAGTAGTAGCTACAGCGTATTTTTCCCCAGAATAGTCCCAGTGACCCCACCAGGAAAGCTGGCTGGGGACCCGCTACAGGATATTCCTCCTGGACCATCTCTGGGAACTGAAGTGACAGATGGTATCTTCTACAAACAGAAAAGCATTGCAAAGCCTCAAAAGTACAGCTGGAGGAAGAATTGAAAAGAAACAAACCCAAACAATCTTCTCTCTCATTAGCTCTGAGTACAATCCCAATATTATGACAATATTTGTCATCTCAAATGGGAAGGAAATGTGAAATAGCAACATTCTGTGGAGAATCACTTTTCAAATCCCAAACCACAGGGAAATGCTGTCTTTCAGGTGAGTTTCACACTGAAGTATGTCCACACAACTGCCACAGTGAATATCAAAAACTGGCATCACAGCACTTTAATTACCTTGTACTGGCCAAGCCAGAACCAGGGGATGCAGAGGTCTGGGTGAATGAGTGATGTGAGAGAAAAAGGTAATTGGATTTTTTTTTTTTTTTTGATCACTGCATAAGTTGGATCCATTTCAAATTGCACATGTTTTTTTTTTTTTTTGACAGATGGACACGTATCACTCTCAGGAATAAGTGAAGCACTAAGGACTTCAGCACAGTCCCCAGCTGCAGCTGACCAGGAGTGAGGATGCAAGAATCTGCCTGCTATTCTTTCCTGGGAGTAAAAACATCAAGCCCCAGATCAGACCATCAACAACCTTAAAACCACGCACTGCATTGAAGAGAGAGCAGTATCGAGCAACAACTGCTCCAAAACCTTCACAGGCTCAGCACATCCCCTGAGCAGCCTACTCTGGAAGTCTTCAAACAGCCTCCCAGAGACGATGCAAGCCCCTGCATCTCTGCTTCCCCCACTGAGCCTGCAAAACATCCTTGAATACATCAAAAGCCAAGGACTGAAGCCCCTCGTGTGCCCTCCTGGAGTCAGAGGGCATTATCCAGCCAAAGGGCTGGCACAGCACAGCTCACCACCTCCTCCAGACTGGTCTCCCTCTCCATTTCCTCACCGCCATGAGCACTCTGTGCACATCGTTAAGAGTCCCTGTTTCAGAGAGATATTGATTTTTACAAGTGACCATAAGCTGTCTTTTCCTTCCAGGGGTGTGAATTTATTTTTTCTTTGCAATGTTAACAAAAATCTTCTCATCCTTACACATTACTGCACAGCCTAGTTCTGGGGTTTGTTTGTTTATCCTTAAGCCGCAATTGTAGTTAATAACCTAAACACCATATGTTTTCAAATAGAAGATAAACCTATGAAGTGAGGCTGTTGCTGAAGTTATATTAGCGGATGACATCAAAGCCATGGATGCACATATTGCTAATAAATACACATCAATTATTTATTCCCAAGCACACACTTTTAAAGGGTAGTTTGTTATTTTCAGGTTACAAAGCACAGCGGGAATTTTTCAGTTCATTTTTTTCTTTCCTTGATATTGTCTTTAGGTGGATTATTAACTTACAACATGTATTTCTACAGTAATATTAATTTTGCAACTCCGTGATTGGTGCTTTTTGTATTCACAAAAATCTATTCCGTCTTAGAGTACACAAGTTCAGCTTTGAGGTGTTAAATAGCTTGTGGCTTGTGATACATATTTATGTTTTCAACACAAATTGTTAGTTCTCATTCCATTAACCCTGTAACCTGTGGCAAACACCACCTGCAGCTCTGCTCCAGCACGTGGCTTGTAACTGCACTGACGCTGTTTGGAAACATGCTTTAAATAAAAAAATATTCCTGTGCTGTACCTTGGTAGCCTTATTCCCTGTGAGGAAGCAGAGCAGTTTGGTCTCTCTGTGCTTTCACAGGTTTTGACAGAGGACTTGAGGCTGATTTTCACCATAACAGTAGCAGTGGGGATACTGACAAACGGGATTGCCACCACTCAGCATACTTCTGAAAGAACACCTGTAAAATATTATAGCCCCCAAAGGTTTCTAATCCTTCCTAAACATTTGGGGTGCTTCAGCTTTCTGGGAAAGCTTAGGCAAAAATAAATTCCCACCTGGGCGCAGCAACAACAACAAAAATCCACTTTAAGGAATGGATTCAACTTTCTCTTTCTACACTGAATTAATTTAGCCTGCGAGAGAAAATTATATTTGGCCTTGCAATAGGAAGAGGTAGTGCCATGGCTACGGAGTGAGTGGCACTGGACACTAGCTAGGGCAGGCGGGGACGAGCCAGGTTATACAGCGGGAATGTTGCGGGATTCCTGCAACATTCCCAGTGCAGGAATCAGACAGGACAGCACCCAGAAAGGTAGGGAGTTCATGTACAGTTATTTTTACATAGCACAGTGCCAGGGGAGAACTATATTTAGTGTGATTAACATTTACTTCAGTTACTATAGTGACTGATGTTATTTGTCTTCTCCATGGGACAGATGGCTATTTTCTCCTAACGGCCTTAAGAGAGGATCACCCAAAAAAGGCGGTGCTTTTTGGTCACACAGCTGGCAACTGAAATAACACGCAGCCCCTGGTGTAAACTTAGAAAATGTTTCCAAGTTTATTGGGTTTGTCAGCAGACAGGCAAATTACAGCAAAATGACACCAGGACCTTAACCAGCCTGTAAAAGGTTCTACAGCACTTTTGTGCCACTTTGGCAACAAGGGCAGAGAGAATGGACCAGGTGTCCCCCTTTCTTTCCATGATATGAATAGCAGCGCCTTGTTTTCAAGACTACTGAACACCAGCAGCTAATAACCACAGCCACTACACCAGCCCTACTAGTCAGGGCTGGTCAGACTCGCAGTCCATGGCTGATTTCTGCACCGGAAGGAAACTTCCCTAAGTTTCCTTGCAGAAGAAGTTTTATCATCTTTTCATAGGAGGGGAGAGGAAGCAGCACCAAATACTCTTGCTTTATCCACAGCATTTACATGTAATTGTACTTCAAAATACACTACTAGCTTTATGCACTTTGCCAGAAGGCTAGACAGCAACACACAAATAAGTGCAAAACCCTTATCACTTCTGTAAAGTGTAAGTTATCAGTTGTGATTTAAACATAAAAGGAACAGCAGCATTGAGACTCCCAGTGAAATTTGTCGCTGAGATGACAGAGATGGAGAGCATCACTAGGTCTTTCCACAGGATTTTCCAATTCTAAATGGAGCTCAGGGTCTCTTGCAAATAGTTTTTAATTACAAAGGTGGTTTTAATCATAAGGTACAATGTATATTCCTCAGCTGGGAGGAAGACTACTTCCAGTAGGAGGAAAAATGAAGATGAGGCAGTTTTAGGCCACCAAAGTCCTTTGCTTAAAAGCTTCTTCTGCTTAGGGAAGAAGTGCCACATTACAGGACACCGGGACCCTGGACCTGCCTGCGCAGAGACATAGGGAAATTGTCAAAGTTAACTCAGAGATACAGATTTTAAGTGAATTAGTTAATCTGAATTAAGATGCTTTAATTCTGAGTCAGCAGTCTTTACTCCGCTTTAAGATATTATTAAGCTGAAGTCAATTACAGTAAAGCGAGACTATTTGAAATCCAAGGCCAGACAAGGGTTTAACAGAAGCTCAAAAATTTGCTTTTAAAATGTTAATTCAGATCAATTTTCCTGAATATCCCTCATGTAGCCAAAAGTCCTCCAAAAAGAAAACCCTGGATTATCAACAGAGTCGGTCCCTACCCTGCTAATGCCTGGAGCCAGTCCTGAATATCTGCAAAAAGCACCACAGCTCCGGACACGTCACGGGTTGTTGAAGGGCACTTATCCATCACCAGCCTCCACTCTTGCCAGCCTGGGCGTGAGCCTCTCCTGAGGCAAACTCCATTGCATTTATTTAGTTTTTTTATTTAACAGAAGCTGCAGGGCAGCGCCAACAAGGTGCCTGGAAGGGGGACAGCTGTGAGTGGAGAAGGATGGGCTGAGTGGGGGAAGCGCTTGCCCTTGCGGCTCTGCACTGGCTTGGGTACCACCTACCCACACTGCAGAGATGCACCAATACCGACACCACAACAGAGCCCCCCACCATGACGCTGGTCTCCCCCAACCACTAGAGATGCTCCAGACCTCAAAAGCCTTGCTGAGGTACCACCACAAATTTGTTGATGGCTTCTGTACAAGACCGCATAACCCAGCAGCTCGCCTACAGTGCCCTAAGTCACAGCTATAATCGAAGATAAAAATGACAGCAAAGATCTTAACAAGCTCGAGGGATGCCTGTTGCTACTTCCTAATGGCAGCACATTTGCCGTGTCACATTTGGTGCTGCTAAAAGATGAGACTTCTCATTGCCTTCAGTCCCACAGAAGCCAGCATTACACATCATAAACATGTTTCCATCAAATAAATCAAAGCCTACTGCTCACACCTAATGAACCCTTGCAAAATACCTCCCATGTATGAGATTTAAGAGCCTGGAGTGCTTTTGAGGGCAAAGACACTGAAAAAAAGCTCTACAGATGAGGGTTCATTCATGTGTCATGCTTATGATCTAAATGTAGCAAAAATGCACTAAGTGTCAGCCAGAAATATTTCCAGCAGTGATCCAAGAAGGAAAATATCCTATCAAAAGAGACATGGGAGGCATGAATACAGAGGATCTCATTTCAACTCACTCTAAATTATCATCTGATGCAGATACACGCCCCTAACCAGGTGAACAACAGAACATAAATGTCAGTATCTATTAAAAGACAGATATGAAACAAAAGACAGAAGATGAGTCAAAGTGTACACAATCCTGTTTCATAATACGATCTGGAAATAGTTACCTGCCTTTACTTTGGGGAGCTGCCTGGGCTTGGTTACTCATTCACATCAAACGGGGGTAGCTCCTACACAGAGAAAAAACAATCCTACCTAACCCAAGTACAATCAGCAACTTGAGGTATTTCTGCATAATTCCTTCTCTAATGACCTTATAGAGAGAACTACCGGTTTCTTTATATTTATTTCTGCCCATCAATGTTACCACATTACCATCACCACACAGAGGTGTTCGCTTCCAGTATGAAACCTCTGCATGTGTGCTACCAAGCAGAAGACAGATATCTGAGCTCCAAAACCTCACATCCAGCCATGCTGCAAGTTTTTCAGCAGAACCAAAACCAAGGAAGAAATAATTTTGTGTCAGGTATGAAAACTGACTTCTCCAAAATAAGTTGTTCTTGGTCTGTGAGCGTGTATGTGGCCTTCTCCTAACTTTTTTGAGGCACGAAAGCTAGAAAACATCTTCACTCAGGAAAAAACACAGTAGCCTTGCTTTCAAAAGTTACAGATTTTGGGGTACTGGAGTTTCTGATAGCTTTTGGGTAGTTTCCTCAGCACCAGCGTGGTCAGTCTGAGCTAAGAAGCTGCATTAAATCTGTGCAAGATTCAGCCTGTTTAGTGAGCTGTACGTTCGAGTATAAAAAATGAAAGACTTGGGCTCCTGGCCAGTGATCCCAGCAGAAGTTTTCAGGCCTGCTCTAGAGGAGAAGTCCCTCTGGACCTTTGAAGAGCCAACCGATTTATAAATAGTCCATGAGAAACATCTTGAAGTTTAAAATTAGCGAGAAACACTGAGATCTCAAATATCTCAGCAGGAAGTTTCACAGTCCTTTTCCATGTTAAGACCTATAATGACCTCTCCACGGCCGCTCCCCACAGAGCCCTTCCACCAGCCGAGGGTCTCCAGGCCTGGCAGTGCCCTGCAGTACCACATACTCCCAACAGTCTTGGGCTTGAGCTGAAAGAAGGTGCCCAACTCGGTGGCAGAGCTGATGTGTCCAGGTCCACGGGACCCCTTTGTGCATGATATAGGGCAATAGCCGGCACTCTCCAGTCATGTCGGTCTTCCATTGCAAAAAAAAACCCCAACCAAACCAACACAACATGGTTCTTATCTTGCAATGGCTGTCTACATACAAGTGAGGTAAAGGAAAAGAGGAAAGCAAAAGCCAAGGCAACTCGCTTATAAATTTGGTCAATAACAACAACAAAATATTCCTTTTAATCCAAAAGTAGAAAGTGTAACGACAGGCTTATTTTTAGCAAAAATAAAGATCATATTTTTAGGGTTTTTTTTTAAATTGAGATTTGAGTTATTCCTCCCAGTAGGATGATCATGTCTTACAAGAAGCACTTATGACTTAGTATATAAGCCCTTTTGTTTCTGAGCTATAAAATCTATTTAACTCTTTTGGGCTGCTGTTAAAGCTGTGTCTGAACACCCCAGGAGGCAGGGATTAATTAGACTTTAAACTGCTGCAAACTCTTACAGCAGGATTTCAGACACCTATGAAAACCTACCACAGGTTCAAAAGTAGGAAAGAAAAAAAAAAAACCCAGAGTAAAAATCTGACCATCGAAAATGAGGGCTTAGCTGTTTACAGCACCTTCAAACAAGCTATGCTTGAGGGAAAACTAATGGTGGCTGTAGGCAACTGTCTGTAGACGACCAACAAAAGCAGTGAAATAAAGCGTCAGGAAGGTTAAATTTCACCAACGCTTAATTGGAACTTGGTGACAATACAGTTATGTTTGCTGAAGGACTCTACTTTATTTTCTCTACCCTTGTTAACAATCTCAAGAATAACTGAAATAAAACTAGCACTCCAGTGCTACTAGAGAAGCTCCCTGGATTTTAACAAGCATTTGATTAACCAATATAACAAAAGATGTTGCTTTCCTTCAACCCATTATGAACCACACTCTTTAAAAATCAATGGAACTGTGGTGTCAAAGTGATTACAAGCCAAAGGCACTCTACTTGCCAGAGTCAGCTGTGGTAAACTTAGATAAAACCTGTTTCATCCAAACAGAGGAACATATTCAGTTATAAACACCAGAATAAACCCATAAGGTTAATCTACAATATAACATTTTCATGGCAAACACAGCCTCACCCGATCAACACTGAAAGAGAAATTAGGATGGATTTATTTGTTAAGGCTTATCCTAAAACGTACTGTTGGCTTTAGGCTTTGAAGGTGAAAGGATGATGCCTACCAGACTGCCCACCACTTGCCTGGCTTCCAGGGAGACACCACTCATTCTGGGAGGAGCTGCACTTCTCCACCAAACGGGCTCAGATTTGGTCTTCTCTACAGTATTAGAAGTCCTGTGTTTGACTCACCACGATCCTCAAGAGCAACGAGGCATTCAGTAACACTGCTTTCATCAGGAGGCAGATTCAATCACTCAAAGAAAAGTGGGAGAAACCCTATAGCGAGCCATCACCACGTAAGGCTTCCCTGTAGGAAGCTTCTTATTAATTCCTCTTTACCAGACATTGCTGTTCTTCCTGAAGCAAAAGGGAATAAAAAGGTTTGGAATAAAATTACTCAAGTCAATATAGTCTTGTTACCCACATCATTTCCCACCCCTTCTTTCAGTGCAGCTAATTTTTTAGTGGAAAAGTTTTTCTGTTTGATCAAGTTGAAGTCTATCATCTCTCACTGTACTAAATGTAAATGGTATTTCTTTTACTGCAAAGCATGAAAAAGGAGGGCAATCATGCCCACAATTGCCTTCTCATCGTCACATTTGATAGTTGGATTGTACAAATGCCCTACAAACCCCACAGCTTTTATACTTAGCTGGTTATTGTATTGAACATATGGAAGATACATCCCAAAAGAGTGTTATAAGATACACAAAGTCTAGGGAAAATATAATAATGTTTGAAAGCACACAGTTAGGAGGAGTAACAGTCCAAGATTTCTTTACTATTGGAATTATCTAACACAGCACAGTACTTTTTCATAAAATAGTTGCAGGGGATTTGGAGTAGATGATCTCTAGAGGTCCCTTCCAACTCTGACAATTCCGTGACAATTCCATGACAATTCCCTTTGCAAAAAAGCACAGATGACAGAATAAAAGTGTTTATGGAGCAAATGAAGATGGATTAATCAAAGAAAAAGTAAGAGTTCCATTCAATCTTATTCCAGCATATTGAGTTTTTAATATCATTTGTCTAAATAGATGTCTTTAAAAAAAAAAAAAAAGAAAAAGAAAAAAAAAAGACACAGGAATAAACCGATGAGAGTAAGATTTATAAGACAGGGTTTTCGGTGCTAAAATATCTACAGCTGATTCTGTACCGTGCCACACACAGCTGCCTGATGCAAACGTCTGTGTCAAGGCTGTTCATCACACTACACGTTTCTGAGCCCCCTCAGTGGGAAATGTCCCCATCTACTGAAATTTCCATCTGATACCACACTAGAGCAGACTTTTACCCCCACACTGCGTCAGAAAGTAGCTCATTAACCTGGAAGGTCGTAGACCTGTTTGACAAACAGGAGTCTGCATTTCCAAGAAAAGCGACAGAATGTTTATTTTAGTTGTACTTCTCCAAATTAGCTTCCAGATAAGAATGATGCAATTAAGACATGGGGGATGGAGGAAACCCATCTAGGCCTGCTTGAACAGATCACAGAAGTGAAGCGGCTACAGAAACTGACACCCTCTGCAAGGCTGTGTTTCTCTTGAACGGGTGCAACCCCATGAAGGGATACAAACACGTCAATTAGGAGTTCAGGTCTGACCCATCTGTCAAGTCAGAGGTTTATTTACAGAGTAAGCTTGCCCAACAACCAGCTTTTAATGAGCAGCTCCCTAGGTCAGGTATCAGTTCTGTCTTTGGGCGATCTGGCCCTGCTGAGGGAACATCCTTGGGACAGTTCAGGTGGGCCCAAAGGGAATTTAGCTTCTGCCTTTTCACTGATAACCCCAACTGTGCAGCAGGTTCATGTGCCAATGCCCTTCAGATATCGACTTACTGACAGACTGCTCTGTCCTGGCAGGCAATCCCACACCTTCAGGACAGCCAGCTCCATTGTCCCAACAGGTATTTGTGCCAGACAGTCCAAGGGTTGGGGTACAGGCACTGAAGAATTCATTGCCATGAAAACAGGCAGATCTTTCTAATCTTCCTTTTTTCCACCTTTATCACTTAAGAATACTTTAAACAGCGTTTTCTATTTTGAGTAACGTAAACAGCTAAGTATTAGCATTTTGTTCAAACTGGGAAGAGGGGTCAGAATCCACCCAGCTAATACAGATAACACGCCACTCCTTTTGCAAGTTTATGGTTGAACTGCAAGTCAGAGTGCTAGATGCCTTCAGCAATCTGGTCTTCTCCCAAATAGGTTAACAGGGAGGAAGCCAAGGCCAATTTAAAAGCTGGGGTCCCAAGAGTCAGAAGGGAAGGTGAGGGGGAGAAGACACGCAGGCACCAAACCCCTGAGGAGCTCCCCCACACCCTGGGGGTTTACCCCACTGCAAAGCTCCTTGGAGTAAATCAGTCAGTGCCTTCCCAACCATTCGGTGTGTTTCAATACACCTCTCATGAGGCTGTATCCCAAAGATACGGCACGGACATCTCACTGCTTCCCTTCAGTACATTTCAGTCTGAGACTGGTGTGTTTCTCGTTACTGCTTATAGCAGCAGAGAGCAATACTGGATAAATTAATTTGGAATTGGAAGAGTGACTTGGATATGAACAGAGGCATTCAGTCTTGGGAGGATAAACATTAATAACTTTTGCTTCCAGGAAGAAAGCATGCCAGAAAATTATAAACAGAAAAAAAAAAAGTGCAAGAGAGGGAGAGCCATGTGCACATGTTTAAATAGCTGAGATGAATATTAAAATAGTGTAAATTTTCTCCCAATTTATTAAAAATAAACAGGAACAAGAGACTGCTCACCCTGTAGAACAGTGTATCTCCCATACACTCATGGCAAGGAATAAAGAAAGCCCCTGCCCTGAGAGACCCCTTGCAGCAGGGACCACTGCCCCAGCGATCGCAGCAGCCACCCCGTCTTCTCCGTGCCTGGAGGCAGCAGGGAGAAGGAGCTGGGGGGCAGCACCTTCCCTTCTCACACAGAAACCCACAAGAGAACATAAAGGAACCGATTGGGTGTTATTTCTTCCCACCATCCACGGTCCAGCTCAGCCACCAGTGCAATGCCACCCCTTGGATGACTCCACGTACATCAAGGTATTCAGGGAGGCAATCATTGAACTAAAACTAATGAATTGGGCATAGGCAAATTTCCCAAACGAGTGCAACTGCTGTTCTGAGGTGATGCTAAATTACTTCAGAAGAGAAAACTAGGTTTTTCAAGGTGCTCAAACAATACAAGTGACTCTTCATTTTAAATACTCGATTCCTTAGCTTTGTAATGAGAAAGTTGCAATTGTCAAGTTTTTTATAACTCATTCCAAAGGCTGTTTTAATTTAAAATTATATTTTTAAATATTATTTTTCTCTGTGGGAAGTATCTACTTGTGGTTGAGGGGGGAGACTGTATTTGATATATTTAGGTTTAGGCTTTTTCTTTTTGAGTTCTTGTCTTCCAGCCAGATATCTAAAAGCATCAGATTACCAGTCCTGAGAGAAAAACTGAGGAATAGCTGTAGTAACAGACATTAGAAAGCTAGTTTTAGACTACACTAGCAACTTTAATTACTTCAAATACCACAAAACTAAGCAAAGAGTCGTCAAAGCAGTAGCAAAAGCACAAGCCAACCTACAACAACCTGACTAGACTGGGAACTCAGTTAGGTAGGCAAAATTCGTTAAATAGGAGCTGAATGAAAGAAACTCATTTTCATTTACACACATCCTTTCATTTTAGTGTGAAGATCCCCACTGGTTACACCTGTTCACATCTTGAAGTTTCCAACTACCCCAATTCCAACCTGTGCTCCCTCCATCCATCGTAATGGATACTGCTGTACTGTTAGAAATACTGAATCTGCAATACCTGTACGACAAAAGTACTTGGAGACTTCCATCCTCTCCAAAAAGACAAGAAAAGGAGGCTAACCACAGCAAAAATATCAATTCTTATGCATTGACAACACACTGCCATAAAATCAGGGAATCTCAGCCCATGAGAGCCATCAGAGCTTGTGGGTCTGAATGTAGCACACGGGCAGTAATCTGTTAGCAAGGCAGAGTAATTACCTTTCCCAGATTTCAAAATTAAAATAGAAATATAAGCAGACTAACAAGTATCACAAGTATAATACAGAAGTGCAATCTGGCCACTTATTGAACTATTATGGGAAAACTTGCACTGCAGGAAGCACGTAGAGTAAAAAAAGCCCTTCAGACCCTAAAAGTTACTCCCAGAGCTGGAAATGGCTCTCACTGCCATTCTCACTTCAAACACCACTGCTTTGCTCTGTAGGTTTTTCCTTCTTCCCCTTGTGCAAATGTATGGGTATACATATTCATACATATACCCAAACATACACGCACGAACATGTATCGTGGAGCAGTAACAGCCATCAGTGTCCCAACAGTATATAAACAGGCTGCTTAAATCACACCGCATGGCATTAATCTGGGTAAGTGACAGGCAGCACAGCACATGGGCACCAAATCTCTTCCTGCAGTCTCCTCACAGAGTGCTGGGTCCTCATATCGGTCACACTGTTGGGGGAGGGGGTGTGGGGGGGTCTGGTCCAGTGTCTGTAAAAGGTTAGGGCTTACTCGGATTTGCAAGTGGAAACCGTTTCTGTAGCACCACAGGATTTCTGATGGGTGCCTGTGTATTTGCTTCAGTAAAGGACCTTAAAATATTGATACTGCAGCAAAATTGCAGTGACTCAGTATGTTCATGACTGCCACCTGGGAATATATAAAAACCATATATATTTTATAAACATATATACAATTTCCTAAAACTCATTTCACAGCTCTTCCCACTCTCACTGAATACGTCATTTCCCAGTTACTTTCCTTGATGGTCATCATTAAGTATTTCTAGAATCATAGAATGCTCTAGGCTGGAAGGGACCTATGAGATCATCTAGTCCAACCATCAACCTATCTCTGACAAAAAAAAAATCACTAAACCATGTCCCTGAGTACCATGTCAACATGTATTTTGAATACCTCCAGGGATGGTGCCTCAACCACTTCCCTGGGTAGCCCATTCCAAGGCTTTCAGGGTAATAATTGCTCATAATATCCAACGTGAACCTTCCCTGGTGCAACTTGAGGCCATTTCCTCTTGTCCCTTCACTTGTGACTTGGGAGAAGAGACTGACACCCCCTCCCAGCTACCCCCTCCTTTCAGGGAGTTGGAGAGAGCGAGAAGGTCTCCCCTCAGCCTCCTTTTCTCCAGGCTGAACACCCCCAGCTCCCTCAGCCTCTCCTTCTAAGACTTATTCTCCAGACCCCTCACCAGCTTCGTTGTCCTTCTCTGGACCCTCTCCAGCATCTCAATGTCTTTTTTGGGGTAAGGGGCTTGACAAATGACCAAGCGCTAAGCGCTGCGCTCAATGGAGTAAACACCTTCAACTTCAAAGGAAGACCCATTTTTAAGGGCTGTATTGTTGGAAACTGCTGCAGTGGGTTCCACCAGGTCACTGTCTTCTAACATCAAAGCAAAAGTGACATTAGCAAATAAATATAGAGCAAATTTTTAACTTGAAGGAAGTTAGGCAAGCAGTGGAGGGAGGACTCTCCAGAGCAGACTTTGACCGAGGAAACTCTAAACAACTCCTGATGAGTCTCTCTTGTGCCCATGAGTCTGACTGATGTCAATAACCCCTCATGCTCCCACAGGCACTGCAGTTCTCAACCTTACATTGAGAAGTCCCTGCAGTCTCAGCCCCTCCTTGGAAGAAAAATACGAAGTGTTTCTGGTATTTGCTGATCCGTAGAAGAGCTCTGAAATGCAAATTCTTCAAAACTGAAAACCTCAAGCAAGATACTCAGGTGTCCCCAACAGCTTTGGGGAGTTTGGAGTGATTAAGCTAAAGATGGTTCTCAGTATGGGGCTTTTGTAACAAAATGCTTGGCACAAACAGCTGTATATTCACCTCCATATTTTTGGTACCAGAGATGCAAAAAATCGACCCTCACATAGTTTCCTGACGTGGAAAGCAGCGCAGTGCCTCTGTTCCCACATGTAGTTGTTGTACAGTACTGATACCTCTTTTTCAGTACTTTAAAATCCATTCACACTCATCCCCCTCTCCCATCCTTCAGTGATCTTCTTGCTGAATAACAATCTCAGCTTCATCTGCTTCAGCAAACCACGAGGCTGACCTTTCCAGGACCCACTTTTAGAACTTTTCCGTATTTATTTATTGTTTTTTCTCTGAGCAACTCCCTTGTGACCACCCACTCACAGTTACAGCTGGGCACAGCGGTGAATTTAAGACCTGAGCTAACAGAGGGGTATACTGGCAAATTACACTTCATGAAAACAAAGCGTGACTTCAGGTGATGGTATCAGCTCTGCTGCTATTATTTCTGTATCAGCTTTTCCAGAGATGCTTTATTGCTTATGCTGGAAGATGACTGAATAAAGCATCCACACAGTGCTGAGGCTACCAATATATCAAGCACAGAAGCCATCTGCTCACAAGACAGGACAGATAGCGAATGATGACAGGATTAGACCGCTATATACACATGGGTTTCGTAAAGAAGAAACACACTCACAGCCTTCACTATCCCTTTCCAAGTCCCCAGAGACCTTCCAGGGCAAGGAGAGGGGCAGTGGGGTGGAACCCAGCCCCCTCATGGTGCAGGAGTCCCTGGGTGCCTGCAGGGACCCTGAAATGCAGCATAGCCATTCACACGTTTTGGGTCACAGGGAACAAGTGGCAACACACGCTTCATTTTAATATTAATAGCTATAAAAGAGAACTGAAAATGAATTGAACTTAAAGCTGTTTCCTGCATTGACCGTTTTATGGCAAAGAGCAATGGAAGTAGCTGATTTATTGACATACCACTTCTTTGTTCACACATACAACCAAGGCTACTCATTCGCTATTATTTTCTATTCCCTGCCACGTATGAAAATGCTGGATTATAGCACCATGATTATATTACATCATTAAATAAAACTGTAACATTAAAACAGAGTAAATGAGAATTTTTTCAGCACACCAGCTTGGGTGCATGCAGGCAGGAGGACGGTGACAGGCAAGGGACTGGTATGCAGAGCTGGATGAAACTGTTGCCATGAAACCTGGAGCCCTACACCCTCAGCAGAGCCCAGCTCCCAGCTGCATGTGCTCTTGCATGTCCCAGACCTTCCCACATTCATTCCTTCTGCCCTCATTTGTTTTGCAAATCTTAAGAACTGAGTTCTGGAGAGACCTCCCTCCTTCCTTGTAGAACACCGCTAGGGAGGACACAGTTTTATTATTCTGGCACTGAAGGAATGTGTTTGAGTTTCTTATTCATCATAAGAGAAACCCAGAGTTTAGCATTGTTGTCATACAGGTTGCACAGAGCACCCACCCAGCCAACCGCACCCAACAGTGGTGTCCCAGCAGAACTTGTGTAGGGTCAAGGACAGGTCAATCCAACAGTGATTTAATTTCTGAATACATACCCATTTTGTGGCTTCCCGTTGGCATCCCTCACCAGTATCTCCCCTCAGATCATGACATGCACAGCAGCCACTCCCAGCTACCGCTGTGTCACCTCCGCTTGGTGACAGAATCAAAATTGTTGAGACCGAGAGGTAGTCTGTCTGCCACTGGGCCACAGGGACAGCTCAGGCCTGGACACAAGCTCAGAGGCAATGGTTCACCTCACGTGTGAGGTGGAACTCAAAGACAGCTCAAGTGCCCTCAAAGGGAGCTCCAGCTACAAAGCTCATTGAACAAGACTACAAAAGGATTGAAATCAGGGGTCAGAAAAAGCACTCCACACAACTGGCATGTCTGGAGCCATTGTAGACCTGCACAGCTGGAGACCAGCTGGGCACAGGGAGCTCAGACCTGCTGCCAGGATACATGGCTCACCCACGGTGTTACCTCATGCCCGAGGAAACCCAAAATGCCAAATCACTATTGCATTGTCTGAGTCACTCACCTATCTTCCCATGCAAGCAATGCCTGGAATTTGAAGTGGGAAAAATACAGGCCGCATATCTGATTTATGCAAATTAGAACTCTTCCTCAGTTATTAAAAGTAACAAAAGACTTTCTCTAAACTACCAGACACAATCAGCCTTGTCAGGCTCAAATTATCTGCCATGACAGTCCTACTTTAACAAGATTAAGTTCCTTCTTGTTAAAACTGCTTTGAGCATCCCAGTCCTAACAAATAAAGAAGTTTTCTTCATCATTTCCCTGAAGTTCTTCAGCTTGAGTCCTAATTCACACAGGCCGTACAAATAGCCTTGCGCTGGCAGATGGAGCAAGACAGTGCCTTAAAAATTACCTAGAAAACTCCATTCCCCTAGCAACAAATTGCTTTGAGTTCGTCCTCAACACAGGAGGTCCAGCTTTAACTGTTTGCTCAGCCTGCTTCCTAAATTCAAGTGCAAAAGTTCCCCCACACACATTTTCTTAAGAAATGCGGCTCTTTAATATATGTTTAGTAAACCAAGAAAGAATCAAATTGGATAATGTCTGTGAAGGTACTGGAGGAAAAAACAGGCAACTGAGAGAGGAAATAGATTCTCAGTTCATGAAAATGATTTATAGCTTCCTTGAAGGCAGGATACTTCATTGAATTAAAGATCTGGCTCCTTTTTCAAGAAGTATTTTAAGTGGTAATTCAGCTATTCAGCATTTCTGATTTTCGTTTCTTTGGGGAATGGAAATAAGTGCTATACAAATGCTAGTACCATTTTCACCATCCAGGACTCTGCATTTCATTTTAGTCTTTCAATATCAGAGGACTCAGATATTCCACATTTCGACAGGTCAGGTTAAAAGGACCCTCTGTCTGAGGTTCTCCTGCACCAATGCAATAGGAGATGCAGAAGGATTACCACCACTACTGACAATTTTGTGTCCCCTGTGCTGAAGGAGGAGCAGGAGCTTGTCCCTCTGCTCGGCCTGATGCCACACAGCAGGCACCGCCACAGCAGCCAGTGGGGACACTCAGTGACAGGAGAGCACTCTGGTACAGCAGAGCCAACGCACTCTCCACCCTCCTTCAACCCACCCATTCACACCATTGGGGAGCACCATCTTCTCTTTCGTGTGCTGAAAGCTGTGACCCTGTGAATTCTCCCAAACCCACCTCCTCAGGATACAGTAATAACCTCTGCGATGTTCAGAGAGTCACCAACCCAGACAGAGATTGTTGAAAGCTCCCATTGGGCTGTTACAGCAAAGAACTTTTCACCTCAGGGGCTCACAAACCCGCACGAGGTTTTAGAATTCCTTGAAACCGCAGACGATACATCTCCACACTAAAACTGTAACATGGAGAACAGCCATCGGCATCTACTGAAAAAGGCATTTGCCACAGGTTTGAAACGGTGTCGGCTCATGGAAATCTCTCACTCCTGTTTTTGCAAAGGATGTCAGGGCCAGGCAGGAAAAGCACTGCAAGATACTTGAACAAATGGAAATAAAGGCATTCTAAGCTGGTTTTGTTCCCAGAAGTACAGCTTCCAATGCACAGTGACCTTCGAAATCAGCAGCAGGCTCAGAGCTGGTACAGAGACAGCACGCCAAGTTCACTGTGTTTTGGGAAGTATGTTTCTGATTAAAGAGATCTGGCTTCTGCCAGAAGTTACTCGCACCAAACCAAACCACTTTCAGTCAACTCCCTCCACTCATCTCCTCCTCTGGCTTTCAGAGAGGTACTTGAAACAAACTGCACTAGACACGTACTTTTCCAAACCATTTCCAATATAGTTTTTTCCCTGCTCACCTTCCATGCTTCCATTCTTGGCAAATACGTGTGTATCTTCTCAAAGCATACCTTAACAGAGGGGTTTTTTTTCCAAACACTCATTGATTAAATTTTCTCCCAAATTAGTTTTGTGCATTGTACATTGAACACAAGTTAATGGCAGAGTACTAAGCTTCAAGCCTGACCTGGCTGTCAAAGAAGCAAACGGTATGGAATTCTCCCTTTGTCACACATGAAGTGTCACGATAGGTTTAGGTGAACGAACAAACAGATACCAACTCATACCTGGAGGCACAAGCATTCCAGTGCACCACCTCACCCTCTACCAGAGGTGGGCAGCAGTGCTTGTTCTCCTGCTGGACATCTGCTGCCTGCAGGTGGATGAAGGCCTGACAGCACACACACACACTCAGAAGAGCAAACAAGTGAAGGAATGATGCACATGTGAGCTGCGGAGCTCTCCCTGTAAGAGGAGTTGCACTACGGCCTGAGATCCCACCTGAACACAGAGCTGATGTCCTGGAGAGTAAGTATCAGTAGGGGCCACTTATCTAAAGAAGGAAGGCATTTCACAGGCCTTAGATGAAAGATGGAGTGTGAAAGACGATCCTTACAAGGGCTCCTTCCTTTTTTGGTGGAGACAGCACGAGGGTGCTGTGTTTGCAGCCCTCTAGCACAATCCCCTGGAGGAAGCCCTCCACACCCAACTCTTGAACAGCAGACAAGTTGTGCATGAGACAAGCTGTGCATTGTCTCCAGGAGACACCAGGATAACACCATCTCCCTCCCTCGTGTTACTGGGATGATGGGTCACAATCTTGTGTATTGAACCCATTTTCCATACCTTTTACATGACCATGCTGCTAAGATGCTCCTTTAGTTCAATAAGAAAATAAATTATTATTTGCTTACACGGCAGAGAGGGCCACATACCAGTTTACCTTCATCTGCACTTTAAAAACAAGCTAGAAACAAGCACATCCTCTTCCGTGCAAATTCTGCCTTCAAAAAGGAGCCCCGATCTGGGTGTCCGTCTCACCTGGAGTAAGACACAAAGCCATCTGGGTCACAGCTTGCTCCCAGCATTTCCCAGTGAGCTCACTAGCTCCAGGTGATGCCACGGTAAACATGGTGACTGCAGGCAGCTCCCTTCTCAGGACACTGAGTAGTCCGTCCTCACCCACACAAGCTCTTTCTCACTTTCATCTCCCCTGTAAACACACGAGGGCATTTCCACCCCGGTGGCATGCTGTTTCTGGAGCATTTGCTAGGATACATATGGTCATGCACACAAATTATCTGCTCCAAAATGAAGCCCGATGCTTCAGCAGCACGCCTTGTACCATCACCCAAAGCAAATGACCACGTTTCCCTGCCAGGACGGTACAATTCACAAGTGGAAGCACACACCCGCGCTGCAGGGCAAAAGCATCATAAGCCCTCTTGCTTGTACCCGCACCTTTAGTTGGGTGCAGGCCCAGAAAACAAAAGGCATATGAGGCTGGGGTGGCTTGTGTTTCTCTCCAGAGAGCACCAGCATGTATTTTTTAACCATTGCTGTTGGTATATTAGTATCTTGTCAGATCCAGTTCCCACTCAACCACACCATTCTTCTTGGGGAGGTGAGGAAGGGTGTGTTCCCTTTTTTTCCTTTAGTGAAAGCAAAACAAAAAAAAACCAACACGGGCAGTTTTGTCAGCCCAGACAAGGGAAACTCTCTTCCAAAGACAATGAAGTCCAATGTTCCTCTGCCAGTAACACGTTGTCATTGCTTTTATGTTGCCCAAACACTTCTGCATCCAACCACGAGCTCCACCAGCTGCACTTACCTCCTCTGGGGTCCAGTCTTACCAGAGAACCTCTCCGCAGCCCTGCCCCTGGCTGCCTAATGCACCTACAGGCAAAGAGGAAGGGACAATCCACTGCCAGACTGATGTACACTTTTTGTCAGTTAATCAGCAGAGCTGCAGGAATAGGTGGAATACTGGATAATGCAAAGTTTAAACTTGAAGATAAGACAATTCAGAGGTGATGTCTCTCTGAAATTAGGGCAGAGTTCCCATCCCCTTCCAGTATTTCCTTTTCATTCCCTTTCAGTAGGTCAAAGATTGTCGTTTCTGTGAATGCTATAGATTAGTTTATACTGCAGAGAAAAGTTATGAAGTTACAGCTATATTCAGAAACAGAAATAAGAGCATAATCAAGAGGAGAGATCTTCCCTGCATCAAAACCTAAAATAATCCCTTCATTCTCCTCCTCCCCAGACTTGCTGATCTTCTCACACACCCTTCCCATATCAGTATGGAGCATCTTTCCCAGTACTTAGCCCTCCAGTGGCTAACTGGAAAGGGCCATGTTGCCCTCTTCCTGCTTTCCATGTGGACAGAAAGCTGTTCACACTCTGGAAACAGTTAGGAGGGGAGACTGCAAGAGGATATCCCTGGAGACTACAGGAGGGATAAGGCTTTTGCTACAGTCTAGTACAGTCTAGCTATTGCTGCCCACTAACTTACACTTGGCTCTTCTAAATACCAGACTTGTCGTCACTTGCAATTTATACCAGATTTAGACCTATGCAGCNCCTTCTTGCAGGACCACTGCAGAGGAAAAGGTGGTTTGGGAGACTTGGTGAACAGCCAGCAGATCATGCTTGCACCCCATCCATCACACAGGCCATGCCAAGGAGGGTGGCTGTACCAGTCACCCCAGAAGGGGAGGTTGGGGAGAGTAATATTGTAAGAATCAACAAATGAGACAGCCTAGGGAAAAAAGGCAGAAGGTTTCTGAATCCCAACTAAACACATGCTAATAAGGCAAATCACTGCAGCAAACCCCGTGATCCAAGGGTGAGAGGACAATTACAAACTAAGAGTGGAGACGGAGAGAGGTTTGCTATGGTTCTCGTGAACAGCCTCTGCTGGGTTTTCCTCCCTAAGTCCTCTCCCCCCAACACTGACAATGAACACGTAATAAGACATAACTGTTCATGGGCTTCATTGCGTTCTTGTCCTCATGCCCCTGAGCAGCAGTGTAAGGACCTGAATTTTTTTTTTTACACACATCTCCTGCATGATATACAATTTGTAAACACTGCCAGATCTGATCCCAGCAGATGGGTGTGCAGGAAAAGTCAGCCTCACAGCTAGAGCAACAGCCCCGCAGCAGCCCTCTCACCCAGATGGGGCCGTAAGCAGACGAGCAGCCCTGCCTGCGCTGGTGCAAGGCTGGCACAAGTCCCCCAGGCCACAGAGCAACAACATTTATGCTGGTTTCACCAAGCCAAGAACGGGCCAATGACTTCACAGGATTTATTCAAAACAGGAGAAGAAAAGGCTTTTCTTTACAGACATCATGAAACACAACAGTACGGAAGAGGGAAGGTGTTCTCACCGACGTACAGAGATCGCAGAGTTACTGCTGCCATCGTGCTGCCAGGGACCATCCCCTGGAGCAGGGAAAAAGTGTCCTCCTCATTTCTACCTGCATTTCAGCACAAGAAGCAGAGCACGCTCTCCCTCCCCACCACTCATGAAGCACAGGGGCAACGCATCTGCTCCCCACCTATTCAGAAAGCCCACAGCCACTGAAAGATTACCTGGGTTAGCTTGCAGAGAACTGGAACTCACCTGGCCTGCAGCTATGTGGCATTTCTGTCACCAGAGGTGAGCCAGAAAATAATTTGCTAATAATTACAAAGGTAGACCAGCAGAGAGCTGGAAAGAGGTACTGACGTCCAGTGAGTTCTCCCATTTGTGCCTTGGAGCATCTTCCCCAAAATGTTTTTGAAATAAGGCTTCTTCTGTACCAAGTACAGCACTGTACAGGAGAATGAAATGTTCACTAGCATTTATTTTAAGCAATTAAAAAAAAAATAAAGTAAAAAGTTTAAAAAGTCTTGCAAGAATCACTGAAATGTGAATTACCTCCCTCTGCCAAAAACGCCACAGAATCATTTCGGAAGTCTTACAATTTGAAAGGAAGTTGCCTTTGTTATTTTACAAACTGTTTATGAAATCAAATATTTTGGACTAAGACTTTAGCTTATCAGTACACAGCTCTGACAGTGTCACCATAAANAAAAAAAAAAAAAAAAGGGTTCACACTGGCCTATTTTAAGCTTTATCATAATTCTTGTAAAACTCTATTTAGATTGTAAATGAATCACATGTTGGAGGTAGCTAAAACTGTTTCTGTAATGTTGGAAATGTCATGCCCAGTGTAATACTATTGTCTGTAAGTAACTGGGGACTCAGAAAGACCCTGAGGGTGGGGGGGGTGGGGGGGGGTTGATGTTTTGCCTTCTTGCAGGACCACTGCAGAGGAAAAGGTGGTTTGGGAGACTTGGTGAACAGCCAGCAGATCATGCTTGCACCCCATCCATCACACAGGCCATGCCAAGGAGGGTGGCTGTACCAGTCACCCCAGAAGGGGAGG